>CM054812.1:17172673-17224673 GCA_028984105.1 Lavandula angustifolia | reverse complement strand
TTAATAGCAAAACCACAATCTATAGAGGCCACCATTAAGTATTATAGTAATGCCAAAATAGCAAACTAAAAACAAGAATACTTCTTCAAACTACCGCAAGATGCCGAATTTGCCATAGAGAATGTAACCAACTCACCATTAAATATTCTAATTCACACCTAATCATTGACAAAGAAGAGTAATGCTTTGGTACACAAACAACGGTTCATATCAAAATCGAGTTAAAGAATTTACCAATGCACTTAGCTAATTAGTATAATATCTTCACTCAATAGAAGATTGTTTTCCATGTCATCATCCAAATTTTTGTAGGATAATAGCATGTGCCTTTTCCCTACGTACAATAATAATAATAAAATCAAATATAATCTACAAACATTATTACTTAGTATACATTATAGAGTAAAAGTAGTAATATTCTGACCTAGATAATAACCAATTTTTGGTGGGAGTTTTTTTATTCGAATTATCTTATTATAACTGTAATCTCTATTTTCTTGTAATTAGTTACGACTGGTATTTCTATTTTCTGTTCTTATAATTAGTGTATACATAGAAAAAAATTGAAATAAAATAAATAAGATTAAATAAAAGAAAATAAGAAATTATTGTAGGGATATGAGACACTCGGTGTTTCCGCATAACTCATCTAATAGAGAATATTATGCGAGTCGATTATGGGGGAAATTGTAGGGATACCGAACTACATTGTTATGATGAATTGAAGATTCCAAAACCCATGCCCTAACCTACGTGTGTGATGAATTGTTATGATGTAACAGACTGGACCCGCTTTGATCTTCATACATCGCTTTTGTCTAAGTCCCGTAAGGGGTAAATTGTTGGACCGAACTTCGAGAGAGAAGTTAAAGTTCCGTAACCCCAAGTCATTCGCTCAATAGAGCTCGCTTTCTTTTAAAATCGCTTCTAGAAGCACTCGGTAGAAGATCATCCTTCAGCAGACTCAAGTGGACGACTCAAGACGATCATCCTTGATCTACCGAACGAGAGAAGAGCTCGCTTGACTGCCTTCGAGCCGAAGCCGAAAACTCTCGCAGAGGATCATCCTTCGCCAGAATCGATAGAAGACTTCATAGATCAGCCTTGATCTACCGAATAGAGCCGCAACTCAACTTGCACCGTACGAGGAAAATCGACACTGACGTTAATCGCCGGGCCGGCCGCCCAGAGGAAACTTATGTTTGAGGTTTAGGAGAAAGTCAACTCGCCCAGAAGACCCAAGTCCCACAAGTCTCAACCACCGCCACACTCGACCAATGAGAAGGAAGCGAAGCTTACCTACTCGACATAAAAGTCAGCTCTCAAGTATAGAAAGCCAACCACTCTACTAGGCGACATTCAAAATTATAATGGCCGTTTGCCTTAGAGTCTTGTAGCACGTGGCATCGTTCTTCCAACGGATCTATGCCTCGGGTCACAACTATAAATAGAGAAGAGTCTTCAAGCAGACAACATCGGAACACAAGCTTTAAAGCGAACAAACTCTAGCGAACTCAAACCCAAACACAAATAAGAACTTGCTCATTTTTTTAATCATTTTTAGTTCTTCTCTGTAGAGAACCTTTAGTTCCCCTCTTCTCTATCTAAGCTTTCATTGTAATATCTTAAGCTTAGAACCTTCGAAGGAGTTCACTTTTAGTGAAACGTTCTTATTGTAAGAACTCCTTCATTGTTGGAGAAAACCTTCAAACTTCTCGGTTTTAATCTATAAAGTCGCTAAGGACTATAACTTAGAAGCGTTCCGTCACAAACGCACGTAAAACCTTGGCCGAGGCTTGCTTAGAGAAATCAACAAGACCTCATATTCTACAGGACCGTGGATGTAGTATCTTGTGTATCCAAACCACGTTAAAAAATTGTTGTGTCATTTACTGTTTTCATTGCATCTGTGTTTAAACTATTTACAAAATCATACTTTCGACAAAACAGAATTGAAACCGCACTAGCCAAAACCATTTTGGTTTGCATAAATCATATTTCAAAGAGTCGAACTTAAACCGGGCCCATACTAATCCGCACAATATTCTATTACTAAATTTCTCAAGATCGACCTCAATCATAAGAAAGAGTTCGCTGTTCAATCACTCTACCCCGCGATCGGAAGGCTTAACCGGCACCGACCGCTCTCGCAGCAAAACCCGCACAAGACCGACCTTCACATTTGAGGAAAAACTTGGCCTCGTGTGTATTCACACCCCCCCCACACACACACACACACCTTATACTCATCTCAGACCAACAATCGGGCATCGAGCTTGGTGTTCACTTATCATCGCTTTTTGAAAACTTATTGTTCTACTCAAACAGCATCCCGAAAAATATTTTCACCGCACGAGCATCTCTTCATTCATCCTTATACTATTTACTTCAAATGGTGTCGTAATCGGATGGTACCTATATTCTCCGTAGAGAACTATACGGCACGGCGCGTTAGGAATGGAGGCGCACCTTACATCGCCGCATGACCGCATAACCGATATTCTTGAGACAGACCAATCATTCCCATGATCGACAAGCATCGAATTCCGGGCGCGGGAGCCGTAGGAGCACGTGATCGGGCGAAGGTTCCCAAAGGTAAAGCCTCCTTCACGCTTGAAGAGAAGAAATTGCACAACCTCGGATCGAGTAAGCGTGGAATGCAATCCTAACAACGCCTCAACGATTCACACCTCGGCACAAAGGTGCAAGGCCGTAAAACGGCAAAAAACTTTGGGATGCCCCGGCTGTACTAAGCAAAAGGACTCACAGATCAAAGAAAGCAAGCTCGAGTTAGAGCTTCAAAAGTTCAAGCATTTGCCATGCGCCTAGTGAATCCCTTGACGAGCTCTCCGGGCCGATTCACAAATTAGATCAATGTGATCAACGGGCCGAGGAAGATGTTCTCCAACAAAGAGATGAACACCTAGATCCCGAGAGCGCTATCTCGACCGAAGCGGCTTCCTTTTTGCTACTTATTTATGTCGCCGTGATCTTAATGCTTTAATTCCCGATGTTATATTTTTAGAACTAAAGACACAGGAGTTTGAGCACAGTCTACTCCCAACGGCACGCAAGCGCTCCAGCCTAACACTCTAATCGACCATGCTTTTAAAGCAACAAATAGACATTTGGTGCTAGCCTCGCCCAAAGCAAGCAAGTCATTGCAACCTCAATAACAAAATCCACCGAGACTCCTCTTGCCGGACGACACATGCTTCGGCCTCAAGTATCAAAGGGAGAAGGAAAGAGTTAGAAAGCCGAAGAAATACCACAAAGATTCTTCTTCGGTAAGAAAGAACATCATAAGAAGAAAGAAGAATCTAAACCTTCTCCTCAATGCATGAAAACGGAGCCTACCGACAATCCATCCAACAACGCTTCGAAAAGGGTAAGGTGACCTCTCGTGCTACAACTACAAGAAAAATGGACATTATCGCATGATTGTCCGTGAGCTCTCGCTGCCTAACGAGCTAAACGACAAACAAAATGAGAGAAATTTCTCCCAAGAGGCGTACCTACTTTCACACCCCGTACGGCTAAAGGGAAAGATGATATCGGCTAAAGAAGGCGAGTGTGGACGTCTCAAACACCATCCACATGTTATCTTTAATTAGAGTTAATTTACGTTTAATTATGTTTTAGGGCGGTAATGTTTAGGTAATGTATTTCGCCCTATATAAGCCTATGTTTGGGGGATGTTTTGAGATAACAAAGAATTCAGCTCTCTAACTCTCTTCTCTCCTCGTTCCATTCTCTCTCTCTTTCACTATTTAATTTTCTTTCCCTCTCGATCTTTTCTCTCTTGTGCTTCTCTCCTCAATTTATAAGTCTACAATTCAAAGTATTTAAATACAACACTCTACCATCTCTATAAAACTATTACATTAAAATCTTCTCCTTTTCGGGCGGGTGTGTTAGAATGGTAATAGAGCAATGATTTTGCGACAATCGGCAAGCACTCCAGCCAGAATGCGATTAGTTCAGATTTTTGGAGCACACCTGCCAAGGCGTTCGAACAAACTCTGAAGGAGGCGTTCGAGTGATCGACTGCCCACTGCATCAACGAAATGAATAAAGTGTTTAGTAGTTACACTCATAGATCGGAGGCTCGTCGACTTGCAAACGGTGGCTGGTATTCTGAAATTTCTCCACCCACAACCATTCAACCAAGCTTTTTACTTAGATTTTGAAGCGGAGGCAACACCCACCGCCGCCAAGATTCCGGATTTCGTCAATCATTTCAACTTACCCGACGACTATCGTGAATGAGAATGAATCTGAAGAAAAAGAGGAGATAAGTGAAGTGAAACCTACCGAGGTGTTTGAGGCTCCTACTGATCACGCAACTTATCTATTTGTGCAAGGAAGTGGTGACATGGAGTCTGCAGAGTAGGTGTTCGCTGAAATGTCCTGGAAGAGATTCCCAAATTGTCAAGGGAAAAATAATACGCGAAGGAGTTTCGAGTTCGTTGGACATCCATACGAGGCCGCTCTTGGGCAGAGCTTACGTTAGATTGCGAACTAATTCCCGAGGTCTTCGATGAACCATGGTCACTAGTGCGGGAAGTTCGGAATCCGAATGAGATGGACACGGGTGACCCATCGAGTCGAGTTCCACATTGGGCCGTCGCCAGCACCATCAAATTTTCCATCCGGGTAAGAATTTGATACTAACTCCGAGTTTGATTTACCAAACTTGAAAGCTATTACAATTGTTAAACAAACGGGTAGAATTGTAGTTGATACTGGCAGTTGAAACTTGTTAAGGTGGAGAATCATGTCGGGTCATTTGATACTACCCGCTTGCTTAATTCAAATCTATACAGGATTTATGATATTTATGTATTTGGTGCCGGAAACCTAGAGATACTTCCTCATGTAGAAATCGCTTCTCCAATGGAAGGCCGTACTATAAGTTTCAATTTATCCGGCGCAAGATTAAAATTGGTCGAATGCGCCTATAGTCGTCGGCACTATAGTTTTTAATGCCGTCAATCTGACTTTGGAGCCTAATTCTTCTCTCGATTACAACATCATTAGGTGGATCACCACCTCATCGATTAGTGGAACACCTATTAGCTATGATGGAGCCGGGTGGAGGTGGAAGGATATCTCTTCACCGCTACAAAGAAGAAAGAAGATGTAAAAATCACAAAGGCATGGGTAGATTTAGTATTTGGTGTTTGTGCAATTTTGGGACAAACTAGCACTTACTTTGATTCTTCTTTATCGACTTTTACGAGTTGGGCAATGACAACTTAACAACAGTAAATCGTAAAACTCCGTTATCGGATTTTTCTACTAGCCCACTCGACAAATGTTTATGCGGGAGAACAATGCAAAAGTTTTGGTTCTTCTTCTCTCGGACAAGAGTTCGACGAGAGGGCGTATAAGCTTATTGAGTATAAGCAACATTATTTTTGGGTTGTCCGAGTATTCCGTCTCGTAATTTGAACTTGTTGTAGGAGGAACTTCCGATCGCCGATTCCGTTATAAAGGTTTATGGAGCTCTTAGATTATCTATCAAAATGTTACTCATGTTGAACTCCCAAATTCAAATAGGTGGTGGAATGTAAGTACCCACAATAACTCAATTAATGACCGTAGAACCTTTAGCTTTTGTTGCTCCCGATGCCGAGCAGGAGATCGGATTGAATGGCGTATGGAAGGGTAAAATAACTAGCAAGGGAGCCTCATACAACTCATTTAAGAAGGGCATATCATCCGCCGATAGCTTTTCGTAAGCCGGGACTTTGACCTCACCAATCGAAGACAGTGTTTCCACTCTTCCGACGTTGCCGAAGAGATACCGCTTAACTTCCGTAAGTCATCACCGATATTCATGAAGCTAGTGTTGACAAAGATATTCTACAATACTTTACCGAAAGTAGAGAAGACCGCCGATCATAAAGTTTCGTAGACTATGAATGGACAAAAAGTGGATATTAGCCGCCCGTGTGCTATAGATACCGCTCAATTTGGAAACCAAAGATTCTTTGTTCGACATGGCTGTCCAATATGTCTTACCGTTAGATGTTAATTATAAACTCCTCTATGAAAACTCGTTTGACCCGCAATACATTGGAGGAGTTCTCGGGGATGGAGGGTCGCATCTGACAGAGCGCAGCCAACGACTTTCAACTGGGTAGAGGAATTCCTTCCTGGAGGAATTGAGTTTGTACTATCGATCCTCAAGGGGGAATACAGGGCCTTTTCTTGGGGTGGACATCATTTCATGGCTCGAGCAAGCGGTTTTTTTGGGGCTGATTTCACCGTTAGTTTGGAAGATGCTCCTAGTGACTCACCATTCCAGAATTGGGAGATGTCATACCTCATTTGAAATTTGGACACGAGTATGTTGGTGGAACTGAATTTGAGTTCCAATCTAGAAAAAAACCGTTGTTATGGATGGTCCATCTTAAACAAGTTTACAATCCGGGTGTTCTCGAATCTATTTCTTCCAATATTGTTGATGAATCTAGTCGGCAAATACATCGAATTTGATATTATCCCTATACATCAAGTTCACCGAATGTATTTGAAAATCATCATCCGTCACAACACTTATACTCTCAGAAAAAGATTTCATTGCTTTTGATGTCCAAGATGAAGAAATTGTGTTTCCTAGAAGACCCGGCAAAGGGTGGTGGTGCTATAGGGAAGATGTCTAGAGGATATTGGTAATATGCAAAATATAATGGGAATCAAGATGATGATCTTACTAACGAAATGACGTACTCCGGTATGCCAAATCGTAAAGATAATAAGATGCATCCTCTTGAATTGTTATGGTCTCGAGCTTGAGAGTACATACTCGCCGAATGATCTCGACACGCCAATATACGTGAGCCGCATAGGAGAAACTTGTAAATGTAGTTCCCGGTATGCATTCCCTTTGGTGCAATGGTGCAATGGTTAATCCAACGCATGCCCCGTAGACATGGAATGATGCATATGGCGCATTCTCGAGGCAGTGTAAGGTAGCAATCCTAGATCGTAAAACATCCGAGTCTTGGGGACAAAGACTCTTTAAAGAGGGGAGTATTGGCCACACGCCGTATGGCCGAAGGGAAAGATGATATCGACTAAAGAAGGCGAGCAAGGACGCCTCAAACACCATCCACGTGTTATCTTTGATTAGAGTCAATTTCCTTTTAAAATTATGTTTTAGTGTGTAATGTTTAGGTAATGTATTTCGCCCCTATATAAGCCTATGTTTGGGGGATGTTTTGATATAACAAAGAATTCAACCTCTGCTCCTCTCTTCTCTATGTTCCATTCTCTCTCTCTCTTCACCGTTCTATTTCCTTTCCCTCTCGATCTTTTCTCTCTTATGCTTCTCTCCTCAATTTATAAGTTTTTTTCCGCACCCGCATTTAAATACAACACTCGCCATCTCTATACTACTATTACATTAAAATCTTCTCCTTCTCCGCGGCGGCGTGTTACACCTACATTGCCATAGAGCTATCCGACGACTCAATAGAGGAAGATACATTCATGTACTCTTCTCAAGATGAAGCCGCATTCCCACTGCCGTTGAGGTTGGAGAATCAAGTCCGTATACATCAACCGAACAATGCCTAATGGCTAGAGAAGAGGCCGAGGTAAACTTTAAACTAAATATACCCTCCTCTTCACGTAGCATACACGACACTTTCTCAAAGCAGCTAGGAGAACCTTTAGATGTGGTTCAAGCACATGAAGATTTGCTGTGAGGAGCAAATTCAAGATGAGCAGGAGCTCCGTAGAACAGCTTAGGAAGTTGTAACAGTGTAAAAAGTTGAAAATCGCAGACTTTCTTCTAATTGTAAGGCCTTCAATTATTCGTAAATTCTTGTGCAGGACAAAAGTAAGAGATCAATCACTCACGACTAAGTCTCAACACCAAGAAACTCGGAGATCGCTTGACCAAGGATAATTCTCGAGAAAGATACCGAGATAGCTTGGCTCGCCCGAAACTCGCAGGTTCGTAGGATTATGAGTCACTCTGGATGAGTGATGAAGTATGGCGAGGTCTATGACAGAGTAATACTTGGGAGCCAAGGAGAAGTTAGAAGGAATGCTTAGAGCTCGTAGGCCGCCTCCGTCAAGGAAAGCCTTGGCTACAAATATGAAGCATCTACCCGTACCTCAAAAGGCTCAAAAGTCGGTGACCGGTTTGTCCGAGGGAAAATTCAAGATGTTGAAGCTATTATCCTTCCGACAAAGAAAAAACAAAGATCCAAACACCTCGGCCGAGCCGCAAAAAACAACCGACTAAAAGTTCTAGCCCCGTAACACCACGATCAAATTCGTGGGGAACTAAAAAGGTCAAATGGGAAGAGCAAGATTGGTGAACCATAGTGGGTGCATCCCCGCACAATATGGTTTCTACTACTATGAGCCCGTGGTCGGAAGAGCTATAAAAGTCATAAGAAGAAAGATCCGGAACCCAAAACTCGCTAAGAAGTTAGTACCTCCAAGTTCAATGGAGAAAGGTACCGACAAGAAGGACAAGAAGAAAAAGATTCTCCCGAGACACCCAAGGTCGCCGTACAGTATCCGGGTCGCGAAACCACCCACTAACACATAAGGACCCGATACCGAACCAAAGGGTACTTAAAATTGTTTCTATTTTGCAGTGCATAAGGACTCTCGGATCGTGGACGCGGCGGCTCGAGGTACATAACTTTTCAATGTAGCCCGCCGACCAACTATGTACAAGAAGAAGGTCCTGCACTGAGTTCGGTGACAACTCAAAAGGCTACACAAGGGGATATGGAACGCTAAAGATCGGGATTGCTTCATCCAAGAGTAACATATGTTGAAGGACTTCAACATAATAACCTTTCTATCACCAACTTCGGATAACCTTAACAGAGTTACCTTTCATGCTGGTTTCTGTGATGTTCTTGATAAATCTAAAGGGAAAATAGTGTTATTAGGTTCGCGGAGGAAGAATATCTATGTTGCAAACTGGAACACCGCCGAACCTGAAGCCTACTTGCTTGCCCAAATGAAGTCAAGTGATAAGGCAGGATGACTGGGGCATAAAAGGCTCAATCACCTGAATTTCAAGGCAATAAACAAGCTGGCAATGGACTCTATAGTCAGAAGACTACCCAACAAAGTATTCAGTCGAAATAGATATTGTGAAGCACACAGAAGGGAAAGCGCATACGCCGAAAGCAATCCATCTATTCTCGTCACCTTCCACTAATGGAATTCTTCACCTTCTACACACGGACCTTTTTCGGGGCCAGCCACGCCAAAATGACTATAAGAGGCAAGAAGTATCCCCTCGTCATTATTAATGATTATTCAAGATATACGCTGGGTCATCTTCATAGCCGCAAATCTGATGTCAAGACCGAGTTACCTACATCGATGAAGACTCAGCTGTGGAAAAAGACATCAAGATTCGTGAGAATATGCTCGGATCGAGGGACTAAACTTCTCAACTCAATCATTAAGGAGAACTGCGCTTATTGAGGGTATTCAAAGACGAGACTTCAAGCAGCCGCACACCTCGGCCGTAATGGTCTTGCCGAACTAAGAACAAAACATTAAAAGAAGTAACAAGAACGCTCCTAGCGGACTCCGCTTACCCTCAAGTTCCGGGCCGATGCTACTTACACCACCGTTACACTCGTAACAACTCACTACTAATAAATCAACACATGAAGACATCATTTGAGCTTTCTCATTTCCATATTTTTTTGTTGTCTTTCGCTTTTATCCATAATAACGGAAAGGATCGCTTAAAGGTCTTTCATAGCAAACTGATTATTCTTAGGATACTCTCGGTCAAGAAAGCATTTAGGATCTTTAACTACCTGGACCTTTTGAGTGGAGGAAAGCCCTCATGTTGTTTTTAACGAGTTTGTTAATAAGGACAGAAATCGAATGAGACTAATATCGAAGATGTCAAAGAAAGAAGTCAGCAGATCTCAAGATGAATGATAAAACTTAAAACATCCAAAGTATTGTTGGAATGATTAGTCGCTTGAAGAGACTTAGACCCATTCCACATGCAATGTAGCTCACCCGGTTGATTCCACTCGAACATAATCCACATCAGTAACACAGCTCGATGAAGAAGCCTTAGTGGTAACTCGTAACTCTACCGAGAACATCAATTCAGGGGAACGAATAATGTTCCTTAGCAAAATACTAGAGAACTCGTAGATTCTAACCTTCTAACCGAATTTCTTCACTCTGCGCAACGTAACTATAGAAATGCCTAACACTCCTTATTACCGTACGTACGTAATTTCGTAAGAAGAGACCAAGCGTAGATGATCATGGCTAGATGCTCACTCTTCCGATCTCATCATTGGAGATCCTTCACCATGTGTAAAGACAAGATCCGCATTCTCGTCAAGGAGAAAGCATTTTATACTCCTATTTCTTGTTTATGTAAGAAACTCAATCGATAGAGGACACACTTAATGATGGTGACCGGATCATAGCAATGTAAGAGGAGCTCAACCAGCTCATTAGTACGAGGTCCGGGAGCTTGTTAACGGACCTAGACACCAACACGTGATAGGTACAAAGTGGGTCTTCATGAACAAGCGTAATAAAAACAACGTCATAGTAAGAAACAAAGCTCGACTTGTTGCCAAGGGATACTATCAAGCGTAGGGTATAGATTTTGATGAAACATTCACTCCTTCGTCTATTCCTAGCCTATGCAACGCATCAAGGATTCTAAGTATATCAAATGGATGTAAAGTCGCATTTCGAACGTGTACCAAGGAAGAAGTCAATGTGGAACAACCGCCCGACTTTTAGCGTAACAAAGTTTATGCACTCGTAAATGCTCTATATAGGTTAAAACAATCACCGTGGCTTGGTACGATACCCTATCGACTTTCTACTTCATAAAGGTTTTCGAAAGGGGACAAGAGATCGCACTCTATTCAAGCATCAAGTCGAAAATGACATTCTACCGGTGCGTATTCATCTTCGGCTCCAAAAATGTGACCATGTGTCAAATATTTGAAAAGATAATGAAGGAGAAGTTCTAGATGTCAATGATGGGGGAGATGAACTACTTCCTTGGTTTTCAAGTAAAACAATCTGAGAAAGGAACGTTCATCAACCAAGACAAATATATACTCGAGATCTACTAAAAAAATTTGGTAGTGAATCAAGCAAGCCCGTCAAGAACCCGATGAATACAAACTTTAAAATTGATCTAAACAAAGAGGGAGCTTCGTTAACCGAACCGACTATAGAGCTATTATGTTCTTTATTATATTTAATAGCATGCGACTGATATAACTTATGTTGTAGGTGTATGTGCACCCGTAGATAAAGCCAAGTACACCGTAGATCTTATCAAAAAGATTGATGCGATTCAAGCAAACTAGTCAAGATTACCATGAATACAAATCTGAAAATTGATCTTGACAAAGAGGGAGTATCCATTAACTCTACTAATTATGTAGCTATTATCGGTTCTTTATTCTAACCGCAAGGAGACCTTACATAACTTATGTTGTAGGTGTATGCGTAAGATTTCGTGCAAATCCCAACCGAAGTCATCTAGACTCAAGTGAAGAAGATTCTCGCGATACCTAAAGGGAACACCTGACGCTGGGTTATGGTATCCTGCTGATGATAATCTTGTTTTAACCGGATATTCTCGACGCCGATTATGCAGATGTAGGTTAGATCAAAAGTCAACTTCCGGAACTTGTCGCTCCAGCGCAAGCTCATATCCCGGTTCTCCAAGAAACAACATTCAAAGCAGCGACGTCCAATACCGAAGCCGAGTATATGGTCGCCGGAAGTTGCCGTACCCAAATCCTTCGCTTCGACAACAACCGTGTGATTATGGTATCTATCATGATGAAGTGTCCATCTACCGTAACTCCACCAAGTTGTTATTGCAATCACTTAGAACCCAGCTTCTTCACAAGAGATACAAGCGTGTGGATATCCAACCCCGCTTCATCCAATATAATATCGAGAAGACGGATATCGGGATGGAGAAACAAGTTTCTTGCTAAGAACAAGCTTAGAGAACTCTCGCTAAGCTGCTAGGTCTACCGGATCCAACTCGACCCAACTCATTAAAAAGATTCAAGACGACAAGTTATTAAGTCGACTCGCACTAAGGTTCAAGTAGGGTCAATTATACAAGACTTAGTAAGGATCTTGGGAGATGATTCGCCTTTCTCACAATCGCTGAGACATAACCCGCAGCCCCCGTGCTCCGAATACTTGCCGAAGATTTGAAGATCCCAAAACCCTATTTCGCCGGTGAACCCCGAAGGAAATCCCAACAAACCCTTCGCCTGTAACATGTTCTCGCTTTTGTCTCCGAGGTTTCGCACTCAATGGACACTACGCATCTCGGTCCAAAGCGCCGCAGATTATCTCGCCTCGCACTGTAAGTACAAGACTCGCACATCCGGGACTCGCCAGAGCAATATACCGAAAGGAGTCAATAGAACTCGAACTTAGCAGAGTAGTTCACCGAACTCGTAGTTGATCTTCGCAGAGCCGACTTAGCAAGAGCATGCTACCGAATAAGAGATCGACTCAAAGAATACCGGACAGCTTTTCGACCGTCCGATTCTCTAATGTCAAATCAAGAGTCAATACGAGGAAAAGAGAAGTCAACTTCGCATCTCCTTGAAGTCCGCTCTGTCTCACCAACTTTCCCGAACCTCGACCAATAACGAGCAGCCACTGTCCCTATATCCGTTCAAGCCGCAAGTCAACAACTTTCCGTAAAATGGAGGGAAAGGACACTACAACCATACTTTGAAAGAGCCGTTAGCTACCCAAAAGAGAGAGACAAAGGATCGCTCGTCTCCAACGGATCTATCCTTATCTCTCGCTCTTTAAATAGAGGGATAAAATGAACTTGAAGCTCACGAGAACCTAGAAATAAAAGAACACACGGAGCATTCGTAGAGCAACTCATAAACATCCTAAGTCTTCCGCAAGTAATCCAAGAAGTAATCTCCGGCGAAAGACTACACACCTACTCATAGGGAACCAAGCTTAACCAGAATCATATAGCCTCTAGTATCCAAGCGACTGAACACGAACCCAAGTCTATACTTAGTCGTTCGTCGCTCTAGAAGCCATATTCTCGTTCCCTATCCCTCTAACCTAAGCTCGCTTGTTCATATCTATAGCTTAGACGAAGGAGTTCATAGTCGAACTTATCCTTATTGTAAAGGACTCCTTCATAGTTGGATACCCTGTAAACTGAGACTTGCTCAATATAAATCTCAAGACCAAGTGTTTCTCTAGTATACAAACCAACCGAGACTATCTCGCATAATACATAGCTTCCCCGATCTTTCGGGACAAAGGGACGTAGGATTGTTGGATCCGAACCACTTTAAAAATCATTTTTATTCTCGTGTTCATTATTTACCGCCGCATTGATTATTGTGCATACTGAAAATATCTTTAAAATCATTCAACTGAGTTTCAACAAGCTTAATCGACTGCACTAATATACTGAAACTATTTTGATATAAACATTTTCTTAACTGAATTTGGGCCTACACATTTCCGCACTATTAAACTTTATCTCGAATGGTAATCGAATTCTCGACTCTAGTCGCCCAGCGTGCCCCGCAAAGTCGGGCCACTCGCCACGCGATTCGTAACATGCCTTATTTGGTCCGCCGAATTAGTTTAGTACGACACTCTCCCCGAAAAAGGACTCGTTCACGCTTTAAGTTGAGAAATCGCTGTGTGTATTCACCCCCCCTCTACACCCGAACGTTACCCTGACCAACAATTGGTATCGTAGCTAGAGTTCTCTAAGACTCTTGTCATTCTAAAACCGGTCTAGTTGAACGGATCCGAAAAATGTTTTCACCGCATATCATTCTTCATTCATATCATTATTCATTATGTCCGATATGTCAGATTAAGATGGTACCCATGTTCTCGCGAGAGAACTATGGAGTACGGCGGATCGTAATGGAGACACATCCGACCTCCCTCCACGACAAAGCATGACGGAGGTTCCAGCAGGACGGGTCTATCGCTCCAATGGTAGATAGCGTCGTAGCTCGAGACCCAAAGACAAGGAGGAGGAATGGTGACTCGGGAAGAAGATCCCCAAAGATAGAAGTCTCTTCACCCCCGAGGAGAAGAAGCTTCACAACTTAGACCGCGTCGCCGTAAAACGCCATACCGACCACTCGAGCAATTCTTATCTCGAAAGAGTTCAAGCCGCAAGTCCGCGAAAGAGCTCCCTGATGTTTCTAGCGCTACCGAGCCTGGGGACTCGTAAGATCAAAGCGAACAAACTTGTGCTGAACGTCGATTCACGGATCCGATGAACTCTATCAACGGGCCGGGAAAGACTTTCTCCAACCGAGAGATGAATCTCAAAATTTTGGGGGTATGCGCTGCACGGCCACCGGACTCCCTTGCTACTTTATTGCGCCATTCCGACTTAGATATTGTTACTCCCGACCATATCTTTTCGTAACTTAAAGCCGAGTAGTTCGAGCTCGGCTTACCTCAAACGAAGGCAACGAGCCGAAGCCGACACCCAAGTCGACCATACCTTTAAAGCATCGCAAGACAAGAGCCTCCGGCATCTAGTGAGGCCGAACCTTCACTAAATGATATACAAGAAGGAAACTTAGCCAATAAGTACGCACCGCCCGCCGCAAAGTATCGAAGGAGAAGGAGAGGAACAGAAGCTTCTCAAGAGTCGCCGAGACTCCAAGGGTAAGACCGAATATACACCCAAGCGCACTCCCGACTCACATACTTCCGAATGCAGAAACAGGAGGACTCGCCCGCCGAAAGACAAATAAAGCAAAGAAGAAAGAGTCACAACTCGCTATAACCGCAAGAAGCTAGGACACTATCGCATGACCGTCCCTAAGCTCAAAGACCGTTGAAAGAGCAAAGACGCAAAGCTTGAAGGGAGAAGTTCATCGAAAAGCGACAAGCGTATATTATCTGGTGAACTCTCGACGACTCGTATGAATTCGACTCCTTCACGGATTCCTAAGATGATGAAGCAAAGATTTATGGCCGTAGAGCTTGAAGCTGAAGAAGGCGATGAAAAGTGTCTCATGGCAGGAGAAGAGGATGAGGTAAACTCTCACGCACCATTTAACTCCTCTTCACACTGCATACACGACACTATTTCAGGTGCAGATGAGAATCTAGACGTCCGCGATTGCATACGAAGAACTACTCGACGAGCGGATTCGATGAGTCTCAGCCTCAAGCAAGACTCTTTCGTGAGTCGGGATACCTTGAAAGTGGAGAATCGTAGACTTTCTCAGAGAGTCGTTGCTACCGAGTCGAAGGACTTGTGTTGAGACTCGTGGAGGAGATAAACTCTCGATGGCCAAGTCTCAAAGATCACGAAGATCAGATCTCGCATCGACCAACGACTTGACTTAGAATGATACCGAACCGAGTCTATCAAGCAAGAGCAAGCCAGACTTCGATCGAGCATGAACCGCCAAGAAAAGCGATGATGTTTGGAGGAACCCGATGACAGAGCGGTACATGGGCGCCGAAAAGAAGCTCGAGGCGATGCTAGCAAGCATCAAGCCTAAGCATTGTAAGGAGGGACTTGGATTCAGCCATGAAGCCTCCTCATCTCGCCCCCGTACGCCGTAAAACCGGCTAGCCGATAGGTTTGTTCAAGGGGAGACCATCAATGCGTAAATACCGAATCCCCTTGCCAAGAACAAATAAAAGATGAAGGCACCTCATCCCAGCTTATCGCATTCTCGACAAGAAGATCAGCACCAAATCACCCCGCCGGGCCAAGGGGGAACCCGCAAAGCAAAATGGGCCGATCAAGATAGACTCCGACCGACGCATCCAAATCAAGATAGGTCATATTACTATGATCCTGGAGTCGGAGAGGATCCAAAAGTCGAAGAAGAAGAAAGTCGCATGTAAGGCAAAGGTCGCAGAAATCCACCTACTCGAAGATCGGACTCCCGAACCTCGTAAAGCCTTAGAAGTCAAGATCGACTGCCCAAAGGGTCAAATATGTTGATAAAAGTGGAAAGAAACTGTCCGAGACCACTGTGGTCATAAGACGGATTTGGGTTTCCAAAACTAACATCTAAGGACCCAAAATAAAAAATAAAGAGTACCTAAATATAATTTTGTTTTGCAGTGCACAAGGACCCTCGGTATGTGGACAAATGGATGCTCAAGACATATGACATAGCAAAAGGACCTACCGAAGAATTATCTTCTCTCGTCACCAATTTTTTGATAACTCGAATAGAGTGATTTTTGACGCCGGTTTCGTGATGTTATTGATAAATCTACTGGGAAAACAAGGTCGTTGTCGTGTTCGCGCAAAAAGAATATCTATGTAGCCGACCGGAACTCACCGAACCCTCGAAGCTTGTTTGTTGGCGAAGAATGACAATGTAACGGGGTGGCTCTAGCACGTAAGACTCAACCATCTCAATTTCAAGACGCTTAACAAATTAGCTAGAAACACTCTAGCAAGAGGACTCGCCGAATGAAGTATTCAAAGAAAGACACTCAAAGGTGAAGCATGTCCGAAGGGAAAGCAAACAAGGAATCAAAATCCTCCCCGCTCCATCTCCCTCCACCGATGGAATCCTTCACTGCTACATACGGATTTATTCGGTCCAGCCCTCCGGTGACGATCAAAGGCAAGAAGTATGCATTAGTGGTCATTGATGACTACTCGCTTCTACACACGGGTCATATTTATTGCCAACAAGTCTCGACGCCAAAACAGAGTTACCAACGCTCAAGTCTCGACGTCATAACGGAGTTACCAACGTTCGCATGCAGGAACCGAGTTCCCCGAATTTTATGGTAGAGGAGTTCTCGCAGCGTAAGGCATAGAGAATGAGTCGTCTCGCTCGCGCGCACGCCTCAACAAAACGGGGTTGCCGAGAGAAAGAATAGAACACTCAAAGAAGCAAAGAAGAACTCGCTCGCCCCCAACCAAATTCTCGGGCGTAAGCTACCGATACCGCATGTTACACTCGTAATAGATCTCTACTAACAAAGCAAAGATAAGAAGACACCATATGAATTATGGAACAAAAGGAACCTTCTTTATCTTATTTTCGTATTTTTGGGAGTTCGTGCTCATCCTCAATAATGGGAAGGATCAGCTTGAAGACTTTTGATAGCAAGTCGACTGTGGAGTCTTCTTATGATACTCCCGGTCGCAGAAACCTTCGTAGTCTTTAAATATCGGACCCTTTGCGTGGATGAAAGCCCTCATGTTGTTTTTAAAGATCTGAGCTTAAAAGATAGGAGCCCTTTGCGTGGATGAAAGCCCTTTGCTACTAAAGACAGGAGCAGGAACTCTAAACCTGAATCTGAGGACATCCGTAAGCAGCTACAAGATCTGAGCTTAAAAGATAAAGTTGAAAAGATCCACCTATGTTGGGACGATGATTTAGATGAAGAAAATGAAGACAAGTCTACTAAATCTCGAGACAAAGAAGCCAAAGAGTAGCCGAACGTATCGACTCTACCGAACGTAGTCAATCCCGTGTAACTCAGTCGATGAAGAAACCCAAGTGGTAACCGAGACCTCTACCGAGGATAATAATTCAGGGGGAACAAATGATGTTCCTGAGCTAAATGCCCCTGAATCTGGTAACTCAGTAGATCATACTCTTGTAACTGATCTGCTTCAATCTCAGAATAGTACAACTGAAATGCCTAACTCACCTACTATCTGTGTTGAACAAATTTCAGATGAAGAGTTGAAACATCGCAGATCACGGCCGGATGCTCACACTTCGATTTGATTATCGGAGATCCTTAACCAAGAGTAAAGACAAGATCCGCATTCTATCGTGGAGAAAGTGCCTTATACTCCCGCTTCTTGTTTATCAAGAACCTCACCAGCTGAGGATGCACTTAAGGACGCCGATCGGATCATAGCCATGCAGGAGGAGCCGAATCGCCCATGAGAAACAAAGTTTGGGAGCTTGTTGACAGCACTCGCATCAACATGTGATCGGAACCAAATGGATCTTCAAGAACAAGCGAGATGAAAACAACGTTATAGTAAGGAACAAAGCAAGGCTCGTGGCAAATGGCTACCGCCAAGTCAAGGAATAGATTTCGACTAAACGTTCGCTCCAGGCTGCAAGATTGAGGCAATCAAACTATTCCTAGCCTACGCAACACATCAAAGGTTCGTAGTCTATCAAATGGATGTGAAGCCTCGCTTCCTTAACGGCGTACTAAAAGAAGAAGTCTATGTAGAACAGCTCTCCCGCTTTAAGAGGGACATCAGTTTATGGACTCGTAAAGGCTCAGATGGGGTTAAAACAAGCACCCAATGCTTGGTACGATACCCCGTCTCGAGTTTCTTCTTCGTAAAGGTTTTCGTAAGGGCACAATAGACTGCACATTATTCAAAGATTCGACGGGAAGACGACATTTTACTTGTGCAGATCTACGTAGATGACATCACTTCGGTTCAAGAACGCCATCATGTGTCGCCAGCTTGAGAAAATGATGAAGGACAAGTTCGAGATGTCAATGATGGGAGAGATGAATTATTTCCTCGGCTTTCAAGTCAAACAATCTCGAGAAGGGAACGCTCATCAATCAAGGTAAATACACTTGAGACCTCATCAAGAAATTCCGCCGCACATCCGCAAACCAATCAAGATCCCGATGAATACGAACATGAAAATTGATCTTGATAAAGAGGGAGTATCGTGAGACGACACCGAATTTCGTGCTATTATTGATTCTTTATTATACTTAACACCTACTCGTCCTAACATAACTTATGTTGTAGGTGTCTCTGCGCCGATTTCAAGCAAATCCTAAGCAGTAGTCATATGCACTCAAGAAAGAAGATTCTTCGCTATCTCGCGAGGAACACCCGATATGGGTTTATAGTAAACAACTGATGATAATATCGAACTAATCGAGTTATATAGATGGTGACTATGCAGATGTAGAATTGATCGAAAGTCAACTTCTAGAACGTGTCAATTTCTCGGCGCAAGTTGATCCCATGGTTTTCAAAGAAACAACATTCAAGCAGCGACGTCAACTATTGAAGCTAAATACATGGTCGCCGGAAGTTGCCGCGCCCAAATCCTTTGGCCGAGACAAGCCAGCCTACGCGACTATGATGTCATTCCGTAATGAAGTGCCGATCTTCTCGTGACTTTACTAGTGCAATTGCAATCACTGTAATCCCGTACTTCGTACAAGATGCAAGCACGTGGACATCGACACCACTTCATTCGTGATCATGTCGAAAAGAAGGATATCGTGATGGAAAAGATCCATACCGACCATCAAAGGGCCGATATATCGACCAAGCCTCTAGCCGAAGCCGATTTAGAGAACTTTCAGCAGGCTAGGTCTGCTGGACCCTACCGACTCCGGGCCAAGAAGCGGACTCGGGGAGAGGAGCATTCAAAGAAGGGGGAATGTTCACTCGCACTAAGTAAATTCCGCATGTAGAGACTCAAAGAACCATCTACACGAGGTATCACCGACTACGATATTCACCGACGTGCTTGCGTATCTCTTCTCGCAGCCAATGAAATATTTCTCGCGCATTTATGACTCCGCTCAGCTTTGTATTCAATGCCTTAGAAAATGTCATGTAATATTAACGGTTTACATTAAATACACGACATTCTATGAAAAAGCATGCCGAACTCGCAACGCATTAAACGCATGTCGTATCAAGTTACTTTTCGCTATATACAACAAGATTTTGACTTAGGCGGCTAATATGATCATCGCCTATTTTATAAAATCCACCCGGCCCTCCATCTCAAAAAGTGTATTCAAACCGAACCGTGGATAATTAACTCGTTCATCTTCGTTAACATATATATATATACGATCAAAAGTTTGAAACCGCCATTTCTACTCTGCAAAATTTCAAACCCTAGTTTTTCTGAGATAATCTCTATTTTTTTTCAAAACTCATCTTCCAAAACCTCGTAGAAAAATCTTTGGTAAAATTCATTGATCATTCAGTATCGCATATGCTAATATTTCTCTATTGTATTGTACACCCGATCTAGTGTTTTTGCAGTTTAAAGAATATGACAGGAACTCACGTAGTCGTCCCTGCCGATATGCAAGAGATCCTCGAGAAGGATCGAGTATGGTGCGAACCCATGATGGCGTTCGACATCTGTGAGCTTGACTACATGGAGGAGATCTTCTATGCCCTCAGAGAAACAGGCCTTGAAGGTTTCCTGACGAGGAAGCCATTTTTCTTCCTACCACGACGTATAGCCGAGCTCTATCTAAATTCCGAATCGCAGAGGGAGACATTCGTTGCCGATTCGTAGTTCATTCAGTTGGGCGATCCCTCTAGTGCTGTTACTGTTATCAAGTAGATGTCGATCAGAGAAGCCCTCCAGAGAAGCTTCCAACTGCCTAACGAAGGTTTCAGCACCGTAGCCTACAAAGATGAACTGATGGATGAGTATCTCGCCTGAAGTTCCCGTGGGAAGCCGACAACGCTCGTAGCCGCATTTCTCGAAGAATGTCATGCTTCCCCAACACAGCATCGGCCTACGTAGCGACTCACCCGCTAACAAGTCGCCGGTTCTTCGATCCAAAGGTCTAGGCCAAAGATTCAGCCTTATGATGGCCATACACGATCGAGCAAAAATTAATCGACTCGAATTCTTCCTCAAGGAATTTATGACGCAATCAGCAAATTTCGACAAGACGACCAAACGTTTGAGCGTCAAAGGAAAATTGTTGTATGGACTGAAGATGTCAGTCATGATTGAAGATTTCTGCTAAACGGACAACATAAACTTTGCCGATAAGCAATACTTCAATCCGAAGAAAGTTCGGCTCCAGCAGGCGTGGCAAAGAACCTTCTTCAGCCAGATAGGGATCGTGGCCCGCCGATCCCAAACCGAGCTCGAAGACCTCCACACCCACCAAGAAGAGGTATCCACCGAAGTCTACTTCTAAAACCCCGACCAAGAAGTCGAAGAGAGCCGGCAAGGTCGTGCCGGAGGTAGAGCCGAGGCGCGAGTTGCCGAGCCTCCTCTCGTAGTCCGAGGGACGAGTCTCGAGTCATCCGAGAAGACTCCGCCAAGTGAGAAGGCCGTCTCCACCGAGCGTGACGAAAAATTAGACCAAGGGGTCCAAGCCGACCGCATACACTCGACGCCCCCTCGGACGTCCCTCCACTAAGTAGCATACCTTCGCCGAGAAGCGCCCATCTCCAATAGAAGTCGAAGATTCGGAGACGCCTTCCGAGTCGAATCGATCGGGATTGAGGCCTCGCTCTCCAATCAAGAGAATCCCGAGAGATTGCCGAACGGATCCCGTAGATAGCCAGCCACAACGACTTAGTCATCTTAGCAAGGCAGTGCCGTGCCCACATGCCGATTCTGGGTCCTAGGAGTGGCACAATCCGAACCGCCTCATCAAACACCACTCCTACGAATAGCTCCATGAGGAGGAGCTGATCATAAGGGGCAAGATCGGCTACCCGTAGCCATCCGGCGTTTACTCCCTTGAAGATCTTAGGGCTGCGATGCTAGCCATGCCGAACGATGCACAACCTATCTCAAGCATCGGCACCCTCGGACGGGTCTCGACCCCGATGGTCGTGACATACCCCATGATTCGTGCCCCGAGAAGCCTCGATGAGGGAACTCAACCGGACAAGGATGCTCCCATATCCACCGCCGAACCGCCGCCAAGATCCTTCGTCCCGTGTCGGGCCGGGCGGCCGGTACTTCAAGTCAACGTAGCCTTCTCAAGAAGCACTTGAATCCGCTTCGAAGTAGCGCCTAACCCGAAAAGCCAACATTCGAAGCCGGCAGCTAGGCACCGAGGAGTCAAGGAACTCGTAACCGACTCCTAGCCCGCGCCGTCTACAAGACTTGGAGGCGTACCACGCAGCTCATAGTGCTGAAATCAAGGGACTCGTAACATCAATCCGTACTACACCCGTCCCCGATTTCTCCAACATACCGAACAACGCACTCGCCGCACGTAGAGCCGACTTCGATGAGCAACCGAAGACGATTCAGCCGGCCAAGCCCAACCGCTTGAAGATTATAAGGTCGCTCGTAAAGCACATACCGAGTCCGTCTCCTCCATCTCTCAAGCCTCGACCTCTCGCTCCAAACCATTCGTAAGGCTATCTAAGAGAGAGTGGACAAGCAGCTTGTAGGAATTCCGCATACACTGCACGCCTCCCACAAGAAATACAAGCTCAATTAACCGAGGAGAGGAACGAGCCGCACGAGAGACCGACTAAGCCGCAATATTCCTTAGACGATCCGGCAACAAACTTATAAAAGTCCGGACAAGAAGGTATCGCTCCCACCCCAAGCATGTTTGCCGATGCCAAAAAGGAGGAAGGAAAAGGGAAGATACCGTAAGGAAAAGGTAAGGTACCGAAGGTACCGAAAGGAGTGAGGTCGAAGGTGAGCATCTCGTAGCCGCCTCCCAGCCTCCCACTAGTACCTCCACTCTGACCGGGCGAGGCCCGGAGTGTCTCAAAGAAGAGGCTGTAGTGTCTCGCCGAGACCGGCCCAAGCGGCTCAGACCCAAGGACGTGGCTACTCTGTAATCCAAACACCTTCCCGACATAACCAAGGAGGTTGCCGAGTATGCAGCACGAGGAGTCCGAAGAGGAAGAGGTTCCTCCGCTCCCTCCAGCTGCCGGCAAAGGCAAGAAGATTCTAACGCTTCCTACCCCCTCCCTCTAAAAAGAAAGGACCCAAGAGGTATGTTACTCCGCAGGAGGAAGCCCAGACATCGCCGATGAGAAATTAGCGAGAGAGATTGCCGAGGCCGAGGCCGCTAATAAGCCCAAGAAGAAGCCACCAAAGGCAAGACAAGGCTCCAAAGAAGCGGAAAGAAAACTCGGACCTAGATCGCTTCCCGTGACGCCTGAGCCGAGGGACGAGGCATATAGGGAAAGGAGAAGGAACAACAAGCAAGAGGCATACAATTTGTCGCCAGGTACTTCGAAAGAAAAATCCACAACACCCGCCGATTCGTAAGAAGAGCCTCATATACCTTCCTATGTCCCTTCTAAGGAACAAGATCTTGAGATGCAAGAGATATGGGCTCGGGATGGAGAGGTATCTCGGATAGGGGAGAAGAAGCAAGACATGATAGAAGCAAACCCGAGAAAGGCTCGACTCAGCGTACTTGGAAGCTCTGAGGCTGAAAGCTGAAAAAGAAGCGAGTCAGAGGATTCCTGAGAAAGGAGACATTCCCTACAGATATAGAAGATTCAGGAAACCTACTGATCTCAAAATCTACAGATGGCCAAAAGTTGATGAATGGATGCCTTGGGAAAGAACTCTAAGGTGGGAGTCACGTAAGGCCGATTTCATAAAGAGAAATTATTTCTCGGAGGTACTAGTCCGAAAAGCACAAGTCTATAGCCTTTGCTGAATGGCTTATGAGGACAGATCCTGAAATATTTGCAAGGGTTCAGAAGGCTTTAAAAGACAAGATAGATGTCAGAGTACCAGCCCCAAGAATCATGCCGCCCCCACCGAAACCAGATGGCTCCGTTCACTATGGAGTTATTGAGAAGGAGATCAAGGATGCCGCTGGGCCAAGTGCTTAGATGAAGATGATCCAAACCGACTTTGCAGAGATACCGAAGCCGAGGAAGATCACATATAGGATGTATGGACCGCCTTCCCGAATCTAAATCAAAGGACTTCAAAGACAGGATTAAGCGAGTCGTATGATTATTAGCTCCCGTATTTCTTGTAATTCTTCTATTCTCGTTCTTCTTAGTATAAGCGCTGATGTGCATGTACCGAACTTCTTCACATCTATAAAACATCACCAAGTATTGGCTCGACAATTCCTTATTGTCTATATGGCCTTATTTGTCTTTATGGTTAACACTCGAATCACTAAAGTGATTACCGACTCACACACTCACCGCTCTTATATATTTTGTCGCTTTACTTAGTCGATTCTCGGTAGATCGTATAGTCGGGGGAAAATGTTGTTAGTAAGGGGGAAATTGCCGATTAGCTTCGTATAGTTTCTCGATATTTCGCCCCGATTCCCTCGCAGTCTAGGACTTGAAGAACAACTCCACCGATTCTACTTGTAATACCCGTAAGGAGCTCTATTTCGATAAGTCATAGTGTTAGGTTTTGGCATCATCAAATAGAGGAAAAATGTTGGGAGATGATTCAGCCTTCTCACAATCGCTGAGACATAACTCGCAGCCCGTGCTCCCGAATACTTACCGAAGATTTGAAGATCCTAAAACCCTATCTCGGGCCGGTGAACCATTCAAGCCTGTAACCCGTTCTCGCTTTTGTCTTTGAGGTTTCAAACTCGCAAACACTACGCATCTCGGTTCAAGCGCCAATAGATTATCCGCCTCAAGCACTTCGTAAGTAGAAGACTTAGTAATACCGGACTCAAGCAGAGCAATATAATGAAAGGAGCCGTAGAACTCAACTCACCAGAGTAGTTCACCGAACTCGTAGTTGATCTTCGCAGAGCCGACTCAAGCCAGAGCATGCTACCGAATAAGAGATCGACTCAAGAACGGCTGACAGCCTTCTAACCGGCCGATTCTCTAAAGTTAAATCGCAGATTCAATACGAGGAAAAGAGAAGTAAGCTTCGCATCTCCTTGAAGTATGTTCTCGTCTTACCAACTTTCCCCGAACCTCGACCAATGACGATTAGCCACCCGTCCCTATATCTATTAAAGCCGCAAGTCAACAAGTTTCAAGAAATGGAGGGAAAGGACACCGCAACCATACTTTGAAAGAACCGTTAGCTACCCAAAAGATAGAGACAAAGGATCGTCGTATCCAACGGATCTATCGTTATCTCTCGCTTTATAAATAGAGGGATAAAATCAAATTGAAGCTCACGAGAACCTAGAAATAAAAGAACACACCGAGCATTCGTAGAGCAACTCATAAACGCCCTAAATCTTCTCGCAAGTAATTCGAAGAAGTAATCTCCGACTAAAGACTACACACCTACTCATAGGGAACCAAGCTTAACCGTAATCATATAGCCTCTAGTATCCAAGCGAATGAACACGAACCCAAGTCTATACTTAGCCGCTCGTCGCTCTAGAAGCCACATTCTCGCTCCCTATCCCTCTAACCTAAGCTCGCTGCTCATATCTATAGCTTAGACGAAGGAGTTCATAGTCGAACCGATCCTTATTGTAAAGGACTCCTTCATAGTTGGAGAGTTTCTCAAACACTTAGTTTGATACCCTTTAAACCGAGACTTGCTCGCATAAATCTCAAGACCAAGTGTTTGTCCAAAGGTACAAACCAAATGACTATCTCAAGCATAATACATAGCTTCCCCGATCTTTTCGGGACAAAGGGACGTAGGATTGTCTGGATCCGAACCACTTTAAAAATCGTCTCGTGTTCGTGGTTCGTTATTTACCGCTTCATTGATTATCGCGCATACTAAAAATATCTTTAAAATCATTCAACCGAAGTTTCAAAGAAACTTAATCGATCGCACTAATATAGTGAAACCGTTTTGATATAAACGCTTTTCTTAACCGAATTTGAGCCTACACATTTCCGCACTACCGAACTTTATCCGAACGGTACCAATTCCGACTCGTCGCCCAGCAGCCTCGCAAAGTTAGTCACTCGCCACGCGATTCGTAACGCCTTATTTGGTCCGCCGAATTAGTTCAGCATGACACTCTCCCGAAAAAGGACTGCTCGCGTTTTAAGTTGAGAAATCGGTTTTCGTGTGTATTCACCCCCCCTCCCCCTCTACACCCGAATGTTACTCTCGTGACCTACAAAGGAGGAACGTGAGACAAATATTGAATCTTCGCATCACCAACAGTGTTTAATAACAACTTGTACCAACCGGTATCACCGAGTCAACAATTGGTATCACATGGATCCTCTTGATTTGCATTTGATAACAACCGACTACAATGTTTAGCAGAGAGGTTTGAGTATTAAATTCAAGATTCATACTCAAACGTCACGCCTTGTATTTAATTGTTCAATAGAATACATTCAATGGCATGAATCACATTTATTTCCCGCCATTAATTCTTAAGGATACGTTCCAAAAAACCATTCTATTTAAAAGCACGATATCCTAAGAACTCGATCACAGTATTTAACGCATGTCATCTCACCTTACTCCAAATATGCAAATCTTACGTAAGTCGAGATTATAGTTGGCTAAGTAATCGCTCCAGCTTATAACATTTAATCATATTTATCTCGTTATAAAATGAGATTAAATAGTAATCGCCCCGATCCGAAAACCGCTTGGTATTCAAATCTACATAATCTCTCGCTAATCTCTCCCACCTTGATTTCCACCATTGTCGATCTTAAGAGCCTTGCATACTTTCGCATATAGAACCTACAACTAAGACATCAATCTCTTTTAAAGCTCTTAAATCTTCTAAAAATTTTTATCTTTTGTCCGCAAAACCGAGTTAGTTTATTTTCAAGTGCTAACAAGTTTTTTGCGCATTCTTGTGAAAACGGCACCTCTCTCTAGCATCGTCGGACTCCCGCGACCTTCGACGAGATTATCCGCACAAAAGTTTGCTTTGAGCCGACCATGGAATTCCACAAGCCTCAATTATCATACATGGAGAAGATTTATTCTCGCTATTCAAAGGCCAGTTTGAAGACGTTTCGACGAAGCAACCTCATTCTAGTCTTCCCGAGACAAGTTGTTGAATTCTAATTTAACAAGCATCAAGTAGAGGGAACAGACGCAGAGGTGAATGTTGTGAGGTACATGAAAGAGGTATCTCCGCTGATGTGGGATGAGAGTAACGCCGACATCAACATTCTCGAAAGGGTCGAAGATAGTGTTCGGCCTTCCCGACTATGGCGTCTCTCCAACTCGGATACAAAGAGGCTAAGATTCACGACTATATAAGGCGATTCTCAGGGGAGGGATGACTGAAGGAAATATAAGGTTAGGAATGATACCTTCCTCCTTCGTATGTTGTCGCAGCTCTGATTGTTGCTCGTGTGTCAGATCTTCTGATCTGTGTCCCGGCCTTTTTCTCCTCCGGGGTAGTCGAGAACTAGAGAAAATAAGAATATCGTCTCTCAATCTCGCGGTAGCGTGAATGATAATGTGTATGTGTGTAATCTATTTCTGAACAGAATACTAATATATATAGGCTTCAAAAGCCAATATAAAAATAATATATTTGTAGGCCATTAATTTAATTATATTCCTAATGGGATTCCACATAATTAGCCCATAATACAATTAATTAATCCACTGGGCTACTAATATTTATCAATAAATTGGCTCAAGCAATTATTTCCAGATAAATAATATTATTAAATAATATAAAAATACATTAATCTATTAATAATGATTTCTGAGAGATAATAAATAACTAGGCAACTAATAGGGCCAGATCAGGGATCTAATACAAGAAATAAAGTTGGGCCTCAAATTAATTAATTATCTATGCTCACACTGTAGCAAAATTAATTAATAAACACATATTCATTCCACTAGAGAATCCGTGTCGACTTACCCCTTTATCCCAAATCGAGTAAGGGCTTGTATTTTTGACTTAATCGATCTCCGTATTTAAGATAGAAATATCCGCTAATTAATTAAGCTTACCGACGCCTTAAATTAATTAACATCTTATATATTCCTCAGATGTACCACTCGACCTTATTAACACACCTAAACTTAATCAACCGGTCGGGTTTAGTGTGCTAATCCTTTCAAGTTCCTCGGGGATATTATCAACCCATTTTGCTAGGATACAGCTTGCAAGATACGTACAACCAAATTTCCACCACAAATAACTACTAACATCTAAGATACGTAGATCCTGGTCGCGACGACGTTCACCATAGTAGGTCAAAGTGATAGATCGTCAAATGTACTCACCGAAGTCTTACCAAGCTTAAGACCAGCCTAAGTCACCGAGATCTTGGTTCTCCACTAAGGTCGCTTAGGGAGAACACATCTCACCGTGATCCATCAAAACACCACCTTAAGTGTACCAAGAAAGACAAGCGGCCTAAGACAAGCCACTTCCCCGTCTAAACCGTAGCTTAAACCAACAACTTATCCTTACGTTGTCTCACTGTGATAACCGTTTATATCTTGTCGCTTCAACCAATATGTGTTGTCTTCTCGTGATACCCGACACACTACACAAATCTAACTTTTATACAAGATAGAGGATAACATGTGCAAATAAATATATTTATCAAATAGGAGAATAAAATAGTGGTAGGGACAAAAACACATTGTATACAAGCATAAAACCCGTTTCCAAGATACAAAATCCCAACAATGACATATCCTTCAAAGCCGCATTTTTCGAAGATTCAACTCCCCGCCGACCCGTAGGCCCGGCTTACGTTGTCATCCACATTCTCACTAGCAACGCCGGTTCCTTTGACCAACGTCAAAACCTAGATACCATATCATGATAGCAATAACGGACTGAGCTAAGGTGAACTAGGCTCGCTTCTTTCTTTTCCAATTGAAGGCTTAGTCTCAAAAGTTTGTTAATGGTGAAGTAGGAGAGTGAAGACTATCTCCATTAGGCAAACTTGTATACGGGACTAAGGTTTCAAGACTCGATAGAAGCATCGCTTCCACTAAAGCGTCGTCCAATGCTATGAAATACTTCAACAAGAAACCGATCAAGTTCAAGATGAGGACCGCCGTCGAAAAATCCATCGGCCGTGGAGATGCACCGAAACCGATCCTATCTATCACCGCATCCTCTCCCACCTATGCAAAAGTTTCGTATTCCTAAGCTGGGGGGCTTCTCTACCACTCCTAAGCCACAAACATGCTTCTCGTAAGTGGGAGTGATAAGCTCTTTGTGAAAGGATTAGCTAGGTTGACTTCGGGCCCAATTTTGTCAATCACCATGTCACCTCGATTTTTGAATTCTCGTATAATATGATACTTCATGTCTATGTGTTTTGGTGATCGTTGTATTGCACCAAATAATCATGCAAAACTTGAGAATTATATCGCATAGCTCACGTGGTATCGAACACAGGAACTAAGACTAGATATATTATTTTCCTACTTATCTTGGTTTTGGTTAACAACCACGCAAGTTTTAAGTTTTTATCTAAACTAAGAAATTATCAAAACTCGAAATAAATTGCAAAAAGCCGAAAACCGAAATAAACCCGCCTTAACTAGGTAGATAAGAGACGGGTCTAGCGTAATATTCACACACATATATTTCTAATCATCGGCACATATAATGAATTAATCTCATGAATCAACTAGTTATAGATTACCGTAACTTAAACCGCGTAATCCTCACTCCCACTTACTTAGCCTCAGAACCGCCATGTCGAGGCATCGAAACGGCTACTTCCCTAATTTAGCTACAACCTACGTTGTTGGGCAATCAATAGATTTAATAGCTAAACAAACCTTTATCGAACTAAGGGAGCCTAGTATAGGAGTCTACTCGTGTGTTGGGCATCTAATAGTCCCCTACCGGTTTAATCCAACTATTCTTTCGATAATTTTGCTACTTACCTAGCCTTGTTCCATGAGAAACGATGGAAGTACTAAGTTAGCTACAAACTACGCAACTTAGGGTGATCAAGCCTAAATTACTAGCCAGATTAAATATATCAGAATTAACCCAAAACCCTTCAATTAATTATTAGAACCTATGCCTCATGTAATGTTCACGTGTGCATTTTACATCCTCGCCGACCACTAAAAGTTTAGCTACTCATGAAACCCGTCCCGACCGTACGTATAAGACACTTTGCGAAATGTAACACGCATCATTTGTAACCCTAACCCTAGCATGCACGAAAACTAATATAAAGTAAAGATACGAATTAAAACAGAGAACTAAACACGTACTTAATCAAACTAAACATAAACCGAATTTAAAACACGAATTGAAATAGATCAAGAGTACCGATAGTCTTCGATCTCTCCAAACGAACGGAAATTGAAGAAACGAACTAAGCTAACGTGCGAATATTAAAAACTGAAATTCAAGTGTTTGTTTCATATACTCAACTACTACTTGCATGAAACGGAAATAGTAAATAAGTTCTTCTTCTTCGGCGGTGCGGTGGAATCGAACGACGGGCGGCGGTGTGGCTTCGGCGAGCGGTGTGGCTTCGGGAAATGGATTGATCGGAAAGGAATTGATGTTTTGAGGTTATGGAGAGGTCGCGTGAGAGAGTCTCCTCAATTTCGTGCCTCTTCATCCTTATATAATGATCCTAGATCACATCTAGTGGTGTCTTGTTGATAAGGAAAGGATCTTGATAGATATGGAAATATCTAATCCTTCCTTATCCATCTTCTTTCCTTTCTTCCATCTTTCCTTTCTTTCCTTCTTCTTTCTTTCTTTTCTTTCTCGGCCAAAACCGCACAAAATCTCGCCATTCCAAACTGAAAAGGCGCTGCCACATCATCTCCACGTGTCGTGCCAAATCAGCCTATTTTCTCGCATAACCGCCAATAAAAGCGCCTCGCCCGCACGCTTAGGGAGACTTTTCGGACATAAATAATTAGGTACGAAATCGACTCATCAAATCTCCTTACACTTGAATTATACTCGCCCTCGAGTATAAGAAGAACAAAAGATAAGTACCGAATTATTTTTTATCTTCCCCAAGACCCAAGACACAAAATAAAAGACTCAAGACTCGAACAAGACAAAAACAAGACTCTACACGAACGAAGAAAGAAAACAACAACGGACTCACAAAACGAAGACAAGAAGCCATACCAATCAATTCGAAATTCTCCGCACCAATTCACTAGCCAAGCACCGCCAAACCATGCAATCATAATCTCATCCAACAAGTAGGCAATGCAAATTTTGAAACTAAGCACACATATATCAACTTGGTCAAAATCTAAACAATGTGGATCTCCTCAAGTTTCACTAAGGGATAATGTAGGGTAGGAAATATTTTTTCGCGGCCGTTTGGCTAAAAATCCCTAGTGCCTCCTATCATTTATCACAAGTGACTCAAACATATTGCGATTTTGTGGATATACACTCTCAAAAGAATAGTAGGAAGTGTCCTACTTTAAGGCTCAAATCTTATTTAAGTGAGTGGTATATAATTTCGATCCAACAAAGTTTATTTTTCGTCATCCCAAATTACATGCATATACGTGCCTAGATCTACTCTTCACAAAGTCTACAAGCAAGCATATTGAAAATAAAAGCACAAATAAGACAAGCTTGATCATAGAAAACGGCACTTCAAAAATCAAAGATTTTGGCATGCTTCGACACAAAATACCCCCTCCTTACACTTAAACCTTGCTCGCCCTCGAGCAAGAGAGAAAAGATAAAATAAAGAGAGAAGGCATGACAAAATAAACACAATAACACCCTCCTTACACTTGGTCCCTTCCAAGTGTTAGCACAAACTAAAACTAAAGACAAAAGACAAAATAAACAAGAAAAAGAAACACCCCCTCCTTACACTTGATCCCTATCAAGTGTAAGAACATGAAAAACACACAAGAACAAACACTCAAAAACATAAAACAAAAAACAAAAACACAAAAAAACGAAAAATAACATTGGGGGAAGAAAAGTCCGGCCGCCTCGCCCGGGCAAAGAGGCAAGCCCGCTCATAACCGTGCGGCGGAAGCGGCTACTCTACGTCCAAGGGTATCCAGATCAGTCCTTAGAGTCTGCACTGTATCCTGACCTGTAGAAGTAAAGGCACTCGAGACACGAGGTCCCGGTGGAGGAAACTGGATCTCATGGTTAGGCAAGCTGGTACAAAGAGGCGAGTACGCCTCAACAAGTTCCAATCAAACAAAGATGGTGGATCCACCCTAGTCAAATAACCAAAGATCATGTATGACTAAGTCGCGTTCAATGAACGTGGCAAGAATACGGCATGGAGTCATGTGACGCACGGTATGACTAGCAATTGTGAACATGTTTCTAGCGATCCACCAACCTAAGTAACGAGGCGCCTAGTAGTCATGCACCATAGGAAATACAATTCATCAAGGGCCACCTTTTCATAAGAAGTACTTTTTCCTGTTAAGTTGTGGGCTATGTATTGGTGGCACATGCGAAGGGCGGGATCTTCTAGGAAACTTACATGAGAACCGGATTTGGCAAACTCATCCGGGTTGCTTGGGGCGAGACGCCTCCACGCGGCCCGTGAACCAATATAATTCGAGTCCTTGTTCGGCAAACCATGAAATCCCATCTCAAAGTGACCAGGATAATAATCATCAAAAGAACATATCCCTAGTCTAGCATTCCACTCGGCCACAGACATATGATAAGTCCCCCCAAACAACCTAAACTCAAGACAAGGTGTTACCAAATCTTTATCACCCTCAAAATGAAAAGCATTAAAGAACTCACTTCCAACCTCTTTATAACACGGGTACCGATGTGATTCAAACAACCAAGACCATCCAACATTCCAAAATATGCAAAGAAGGGTTCGATGATACCTTCCGCGCGAAGGAACGTGCGATCAAGGAGTCGGCCACTTTGGAAGTCTTTACCCTCGCGCTCTTGTAGACGCATAGTCATGTACTCAATCCCGAATCGAGAGAGAGCATGCACGGCTTCCGGCGAATCGAGACGGATCACCACCCGGCTTCCATACTCCGCGGCTCGTGGAAGTGCCGAAGTTGAATAGGAGTCGGCGAGGGATAAGTAGTTCATGTTGAAATCATCTTCAAAATTCCCATCATGGTCATCTGGACATATAATTCGAGTCTTCTTCCTCTCGACTCGCAACTCCGCACGCAAACTTTCACTCCAATTTACGCCCTCATAATAGTCGAGTGGTGGTGGCGGATGTTGAAACTCAAGGAACGGCAACCACTGTAGAGAGTTTGAGGAGATCGAGGTAGCGGATTAGGAGGAAGATGCACCATCCGCACGGCTTGCTCTCGGCTTGCTTACCCTCGAACGACACGGTGGAGACGGCGGAGGCATGACTCGGGTGTCGGCTCGGGAGTCGGCTAGGGAGTTGGTTCTCGCGGCGGTTTTTGGGAAGTAGCTGCGCCCGTGTGCCTTCGTAACCGTCGTCTAGGTAGTTTCAATGAGAAGTGGACTTCGTGGCATAGTGTGATCCGGTGTCCTCGACCATAGGTTGCGTAGTCGGTTCCACATATGCGAATCCTCCCGGCGGTTATGGTTCATACTCAAGTAGAGGGACTCGCCGGAGTCGGCGCGGCCTCCCGAGTGAGCGGCAGCCGAGGCTCGGCGGCGTTATGTCTCCGGGACTCGCCCGGACAGCGGCGAACCAATGAGCGGCAATGACAGCTCGGACTTTTTCTTCTGGAGGCATGGTGGTTGTCTCTTATCTCAGTGCAAATGAGGAGGATTCTTGGAGAAGAAGAAATCTTGTGGAGAGGGAAGTAGTGGGCGGCGGCTTTTTTTTTTTTTTTAAGAGGGAAAGTGTTTGAATAGTAACCGGTAGGGTTTGATCCTCTTCCCTTCTTTTTATAGAAAAGAAGTTTGCAATTAGGTCCTCTCAAGCCTGTGCGTTAAGAGATCTCGGTCCTTCCTTCTTTTCACCCGGCCCCCATCTTTTTTCAACTTCACCGACTCCAAATTTTCGTCCTCTATGCAACGAGTCCCTCCAATTGCTCCCTTGCTACAATTGGGTCCTTTTGATTTTTTTGAAATGGCAATTAAGATCCCAATTTCTTCTTCTCATCATCTTTGCTCCTCTAACTCCTTCTTCTTAAACTTTTAACCCCAATTTCATACTTAGCAAAAATCCGAAAAATGAAAGAAACAACACCAAGCATAAAATCAAACTAAAAATACGAAATAAAAAAACGGAAAAATACGGTTTCCTCCCTAAGCGCCTCTCTTTAGAGTCTTCGGCTAGACCTCCTCTTCAAAGAGTCAAATATAGGATCTGAATGGACAAGCGTTGCTCGTCCACATCTTCTATCATTGCGGCAAAGACGATAAACCTTAAGGCGATGACCGCTGACAAGCGTGAAAGTCTCGCCCGAGTCCACTCTCGGATTACTACGCCCCCGCCCGGCCGTACGTAACACACTCGAAATGGACCGATCCATCTTGAGCGAGCTTTCCGGCATAATGCGTAGGCGTGATTAGTAAAGCAATACAAGCCGGCCCACTTCAAAATTCTTCACACGGACGCTTTATCATGCCAAGCCTTTGTGCGATCTTTTGTACCTCATATCCGCATCATAGACTCTAACCGAATTTCTTCAAGCTCTTGAAGCCGATATTTCCTCTCCTTAGCACTTTCGGCCGATCCATATCGACTTTCTGCTCGCCCACCGTGCCTTGTGTTCCAAATGCACAGTGCAAGTGACATAATTTTCTCGAAAATTAATCTATAAGGAGACATACGTAGTGGAGTTTTATAGTCGTTCGATAAGCCCATAAGGCGTAATCCAAATTTCATACTCCAATCTTTCCTCGACGGATTGACGCTTTCTCCCAATATAGACTTCACTTCTCGATTTGACACTTCCGCCTTGCCCATTCGCTTGTGGATGGTAAGCGTGAGAAACTCGATGGGCTACTCCATATTTCTTCATCAACAACTCAATGGTACGGCTGCGTAAATGTGTTCCTCGATCACTTATGATGGCCTTTGGTACGCCGACCCGCAAAAAGATGTTAGTTCGAAGAAATCCTACAACCACTTTAGTAGTCGTTAGTTTTTGTAGCCTTTCGCCTCAACCCATTTAGAAACATAATCAACGGCAAGTAAAATGTACACGTTACCCCTTGAACTAGGAAACGCACCCCATGAAGTCCATACCCCATACATCAAATATCTCACAAAATCTCAAAGGCTTTTTGGGGCATTTCATCCTTCATAGATATATTCCCGATCATTTGGCAACGTACACACGACTTACAAGCACTTATAGGCGCCAAGGTGTAGGCTCGGCCAAAAGAAACCCGCATCCAACACTTTTCTTGCGGTTCGCTTTGGTCTCGAAGTGTGCCCCATAAGCGGACGAATGGCAATGGAATAAGATGTCGCCTTGCTCTTCTTCCGAATGCATCTTCGGATAACTTGATCAACTCCCATTTTCAAAAGGATTGGAGAGTCCCAAAATACTACTTACACTCACTCTTCAATTTTGCTTTTTGAGCATGAGTGAACTCGGGTGGAAGCCGCCGTAGGTCAAGAAATTCATAATATTAGCAAACCAAGGTAGTTTAGAAGTGTTACCTACGGCTTTCAAGAATTCGCTCGTAGTTGTCTCTGACCGGGCAAACGAGACACTTCTTGACTCCAATCGTAAACACTCAAGGCTGGGCATAAGCTTCGCAAGACCGGAAACCGCCTCGGAACAACATATAAATGCTCTTCGGGAAAAGTCTCCTTAATCGGCCCTCCATCGCCTTTTTGAATCAATCGGCTCAAGTCATCCACCACATAGTTTTCTGCTCCTTTCTTATCCTTAACCTCCTAATTAAATTCTTGTAAGAGAAGAATCCATCGGATAAGTCTCGGCTTTGTTTCTTTCTTGGCAAGGAAATGCTTGACAGCGGCATGATCGGTATACACAATGATCTTTGAGCCAAGTAAATAAGAGTGAAGCTTGTCGAAGGCAAAGACGATAGCTAACAGCTCCTTCTCTGTGGTGGAATAGTTGCATTGTGCTGGATTTAATATCTTGGACGCATAATAAATCACATGGCTTTCTTTTCAAGATTTCTGTCCCAGCACTGACCCGACTGCACAGTCAGAAGCATCACACATAATCTCGAATGGCTTATTCCAGTCCGGGGCTTGCATCACAGGAGCTGTTGTAAGCTTGTCTTTAAGGATGGTGAAGGCCTCCTTACACTTAGTATCGACATCTTTGTGAAGTAGGCTTGTTAGTGGTTGAGCGATCTTTGTGAAATCCTTTATGAAACGCCGATAGAAGCCGGCGTGTCCTAAGAAACCACGAACTTCCTTTGGATTAGTCGGATATGGAAACTTTGTGATGGCCTCCACTTTTGCCTTGTCGACCTCTATTCCTCTTTTAGAAACAACGTGACCGAGCACTATTCCTTCGGTCACCATGAAATGGCATTTCTCGTAGTTCAATACCAAATTCTTCTCAACACATCGAGCTAGGACTTTGTCGAGGTTCTTTAAGCACGAAGTGTAAGAATCACCATAGACGGTGAAGTCGTCCATGAAGACCTCTATGCACATCTCGATGAGGTCTGAGAATATGCTCATCATGCACCTTTGAAAGGTGCCCGGCGCATTGCATAATCCAAATGGCATTCTTCGGTAAGCGAACGTTCCATAAGGGCATGTGAACCTCGTCTTATCTTGATCTTCCTCTCGCACTTGGATTTGGAAATAGCCGCTATAACCGTCCAAGAAGCTAAAATAGACTTGCCCCGCAAGTCTCTCGAGTATCTGATCGATAAATGGAAGCGGGAAATGGTCCTTACATGTCCCCGCATTGAGCTTCCTATAATCGATACACATGCGCCATCCCGTCACTAAGTATATCGGAACCAATGAGTATCTGATCGATAAATGGAAGCGGGAAATGGTCCTTACATGTCGCCGCATTGAGCTTCCTATAATCGATACACATGCGCCATCCCGTCACTAAGTATATCGGAACCAACTCGTTCTTCTCATTCTCGACAACTTGGAATCCGGACTTCTTGGGCACAATGCGTACGGACTTACCCAATTGCTATCCGATATGGGATAGATAATTCCCATGGATAAGAGCTTTAATACTTCCTTCAAAGACGACCTCTCTCATGTAGGGATTGAAGTTTTCTTTGATGGTCTCTAAAAGTTTGCTATCCGACTCCATGAGGATGGAGTGCCGGGCAAATGTCCGGACTTATGCCGTGATGTCGGCTAAAGTCCATCCTACGGCTTTCTTGCTTCTTCGTAATCTCCAACAACGCCTTCTCTTGATTTTCATCAAGTTCTTTATTAATGATGACGAGCAACGCCTCATTGTCTCCGAGATAGGCATACTTCAGGTTTGTTGGAAGTGGCTAAAGTTCTAGCTTTGGTGCCTTGATGATCGACGGCAGCAGCCTTTTCGTAAGCGGCCCGGGCCGGGCAACTGAGACATGCCGCCGACGCTTGTAATTCCAAGTCGCGTATAAAGCCGAGATGCTCTCTCTCGATCTCTTCGTCCCTCATACCTTCGAGGTTTGATTCGGCCGCCCTCGAGTCAAGGTAACTTCCATTTTGTCCAAAGACCACATACATCTCAAGATATTCTCGACACCGTATCAACGGAGTCGGTAGAAAAAAGCATTCTCATTTTCATGATCGTAGGGTTTCTTAAGTGCTTCAGATATCTTATGAACATAAGTTTCATTATGGTATGCTACACTTATCGAACCCTCCTCCACATTAATTATTACCTTTACAGTCACGATCTACCTAATAACACTCCCGCAGTTCCTTCAACTTGCCTATTATTTGTGTCAATTACATAGAAATCAGCCGGATAGACAAAGTTGTTGATTCTGACAAAAATGTTTTCAAGTAAACCAATCGGAGCAACGCATGACCTATCCGCTAATCGAATAATCACCTTAGTGGATATTAACTCACCTCCTACCAATTGATTATATACGCATAAAGGCATGACATTTATAGATGCACCTAGATCACATATGGCTTGTTTAATCATGACATCACCCATCAGACAGGGAAGTGTGAACATACCTGGGTCGGCACATTTAGCAGAAGCATCTTCTGTATAATTGCCGATACTGTGTGATCGAACAAAACATTCCCGGACTTGGGAACTTTTCCAAAGAATGAAATCCTTTACAAATTTCCCGAACTTGGGGGATCTTTACGCTTCAAGGAAAGGGATAATTATCTCCAATTTCTAGAACAACTTCATGTAATCCATGCTTTCCGTGTTTGTAGTTCTCTTCCTTTCCAAATCTTTGGGAAATGGTGGAGGAATCAGATTTTCATGTCCCGACTTGCCGCCAGTCATCCTCCTCATCTCTTTCTTGTTCTCGATCTTCGTATACCGCTCCTTCGAGGCTTCGATGGTATAGCCGTTTCGCGCCGCCTTCTTCTCTCGCCGACTTCTCCGGGGTGCCTTTGACCGCATACGGCCGGGCCGTGTAGTTCCTTTCCTCCACGCAGCCGTAACTCGATTGCAGCTTATGGGCATTCGGGTTCTCGCTGAAGTCTGAGCCGAAGCCGCCCTTGAGAAGTCTTTATTTCCCGAATGGCGTAATTTAGCTTATTCATCTCGCTTAGCCAAATTCTCCATTGTAGCTTGATGATCCTTCTTTGTCCGGGTTCCCGCCGCATTTGTTGTTGAAATGCAAAGGGTGTCCTTCTCGTGAAGAAACCATTTCGGCCAAAAAGCTTTTCTAAAGGGCTCGCGCTCCGGCTGGGCACGCTGGACATTCTGCTTCTGAAACTGCCTTTGATGCGGGGGTACTGTACGTCTGCTGATAATTATTCTAATGATGAGGTTGATACGGCTGCTGATAGCCTTGTTGCTGCTGGTATGGTTGCTGAAATTAGGTTTGAGGCGGATTTCTTGGTTGAAAATGCTCTTCTTGTTGCTTCCAACGGAGGTTCGGATGAACCGCTTGTTGCCCGCTCCAATTTCCAGCAAGCATTACTTCTTCTCCCGGACATTGCAGCGACGTATGCCCTTTTTCTCAGCATGCTCCACATGCATGATCGACATTTGACCGACTTGAAGCAAGAGCGTTCTGCTTGAGTATCAAGTCGAGCTTATCTTGCAACAAGCTGAATTTTGCCTCCACTTTATTTTTGATCTCATCCATGTAGTCGGAATGAGACCAATTTACAGCTCTCCTTGTTGGTCTTGGCCCTTTATATTGTGAGGTAGACTCCGCAAGCGCTTCGATTATATTTCTTGCATCTTCGTAGAGGCTTGTATGGAAATTCCTCTGTAGACCGATGTCAACCATGGCCTTTGCTTCGCTTTGTCATCCCTTGATAGAAAATTTGTAGAAGCTCCACATCCGAATAGCCATGGTTCGGACAACTATCGACAAGTCGTCCGAATCTCTCCCAATATGCGCCGAAAGTTTCCTCGACTTCTTGAGCGATCCCGAAAATCTGCTTCTTTAATGCATTTGTCTTTGATCGCGGAAGTATTTCTTCAAGAAAATCAGATGCATCCGGGCCCACGTTGTTATCGTGTTCGGCTTAGACTTGAGAACCATGCTTGTGCTCCATCTTGAAGAGTAAATGGAAAGGCCTTGAGCTTGAAAGCGTCCGGATTGCCTTGCCCGTGCTGGGACAAGTGCGTACTTGGTTGAACGAGGCCAAAAAGGAATTTGGGTTCTCGCTCGTTCTCCCATAGAACATCGGCACGGCAACAACCATGTTCAGCCTTGACATCGATTTGTTCAAGACTTGTGATTCGGATTGGACGAAGGTCTAAAGATGTTTCGACGAAGCAACCTCATTCTAGTCTTCTGAGACAAGTTGTTGAATTCTAATTTAACAAGCATCAAGTAGAGGGAACAGACGCAGAGGTGAATGTTGTGAGGTACATGAAAGAGGTATCTCCGCAGATGTGGGATGAGAGTAACGCCGACATCAACATTCTCGAAAGGGTTGAAGATAGTGTTCGGCCTTCCCGACTATGGCGTCTCTCCAACTGGATACAAAGAGGCCGAGATTCACGACTATATAAGGCGATTCTATGAGAGGGATGACTGAAGGAAATATAAGGTTAGGAATGATACATTCCTCCTTCGTATGTTGTCGCAGCTCTCCGATTGTTGCTCGCGTGTCGATCTTCCCGATCCGTGCCTCGGCCTTTTCTCCTCCGGGTGGTCGAGAACTAGAGAAAATAAGAATATTGTCTCTCTCAATCTCGCGTGTAGCGTGAATGTTAATGTGTATGTGTGTAATCTATTTTTGAACGTAATACTAATATATATAGCCTTCAAAAGCTAATATAATATTAATATATTTGTAGCCCATTAATTTAATTATATTCCTAATCGGATTCCATATAATTAGCACATAATAAAATTAATTAATCCATTGGGCTACTAATATTTATCAATTAATTAGCCCAGTGCAATTAATTCCGTATAAACAACATTATTAAATAATATAAAAATACATTAATCTATTAATAATGATTTCCGAAAGACAATAAATAACTAGGCAACTAATAGGGCCGATCGTGGATCTAATACAAGAAATAAAGTTGGGCCTCAAATTAATTAATTATCTATGCTCACCCTGCAGCAAAATTAATTAATAAACATATATTCATTCCACTAGAGAATCCGTGGCCGACTTACCCCTTTATACCAAATTGAGTAAGGGCTTGTATTTTTGACTTAATCGATCTCCGTATTTAAGATAGAAATATCCGTTAATTAATTAATGTCACCGATGCCTAAATTAATTAACATCTTACATTCCCCGAGTAGTACCACTCGACCTTATTAACACACCCGAACTTAATCAACCGGCCGGCTTAGCGTGCTAATCATTTCAAGTTCCTCGTGGGATATTATCAACCCATTTTACTAGGGATGCAACTTGCAAGATACGCATAACTAGCCTCACCACAAATAACTACTAACATCGAAGATACGTAGATCCGGCCGCGATGACGTTCACCATAGTAGGTCAAAGTGATAGATAGTCAAATGTACTCAGCTAAAGTCATACCAAGCTTAAGACCAGCTAAGTCACCGAGATCTTGGTTCTCCACTAAGGTCAGTTAGGAGAACACATCTCACTGTGATCCATCAAAACACCACCTTAAGTGTACCAAGAAAGACAAGCGAACCTAAGACAAGCAACTTCTTATCTAAACTGCAGCTTAAATCGACCACTTATTCTTACGTTGTCTCAGCTGTGATAACTGTTTATATCTTGTCAGTTCAACCAAGATGTGTACAAGATAGAGGATAACATATGCAAATAAATATACAAGATAGGAGAATAAAATAGATATATTTATCAGATAGGAGAATAACATGTGCAAATAAATATATTTATCAGATAGGAGAATAAAATAGTGGTAGGGACAAAAACGCATTGTATACAAGCATAAAACCTGTTTCCAATATACAAAATCCCAACGATGACATATCCTTCAAAGCTGCATTTTCCGAAGATTCAACTTCTGCCAGAATTCAGAGGCCTGGCTTACGTTGTCATCCACATTCTCACTAGAAACGCTGGTTCCTTTGACCAGCTGTCAAAACCTAGACTCCAGATCATGATGGCAATAATGGACGGAGCTAAGGTAAACTGGGCTCAGTTCTTACTTTCTGAATTGAAGGCTTAGTCTCAAAAGTTTGTTAATGGAGAAGCAGGAGAGAGAAGACTATCTCCCATAGGCAAACTTCTATACGGGACTAAGGTTTCAGCACTGATAGAAGCATCAGTGTCCACTAAAGCGTCGTCCAATACTATGAAATACTTCAACAAGAAACTGATCAAGTTCACGATGAGGACCGCTGCTGAAAAATCCATCGGTCGTGGAGCTGCACCGAAACTGATCCTATCTATCACTGCATCCTCTCCCACCTATACAAAAGTTTCTTTAGTCCTAAGTGGGGGGGGGGGATCTCTACCACTCCTAAGCCACGAACAAGTTTCTCATAAGCCGGGAGTGATAAGCTCTTTGTGAAAGGATTAGCCAGGTTGACTTCGGGCCCAATTTTGTCAATCACCATGTCACCTCGATTTTTGAATTCTCGTATAATATGGTACTTCCCGTCTACGTGTTTTGGTGATCGCCGTATTGCACCAAATAATCATGCAAAACTTGGAGAATTATATCGCATAGCTTGAGAATTATATCGCATAGCTCACTGTGGTATCGAACACAGGAACTAAGACTAGATATATTATTTTCCTACTTATCTTGGTTTTGGTTAGCAACCAAGCAAGTTTTAAGTTTTTATCTAAACTAAGAAATTATCAAAACTGAAATGAATTGCAAAAGCTGAAAACATAAACTGACTTAACTAGGCAGATAAGAGATGGGTCCAGCAGAATATTCACACATACCTATTTCCAATCATCGGCACATAGAATGAATTAATCTCATGAATCAACTAGTTATAGATTACCGTAACTTAAACTCGTAATCCTCACTCCTACTTACTTATTCGGTAACCGCCATGTTGGGCATCGAAACGGCTACTTCCCTAATTTAGCTACAACCTACGTTGTTGGGCAATCAATAGATTTAATAGCTAAACAGCTTTATCGAACTAAGGGAGCCTAGAATAGGAGCCTACTCGTATGTTGGGCATCTAATAGTCCCCTACGGCTTAATCCAATTATTCTTTCGAATAATTTTGCTACTTACCTAGCCTTGTTCCACGAGAAACGATGGAAGTACTAAGTTAGCTACAAACTACGCAACCTAGGGTGATCAAGCCTAAATTACTAGCCAGACCCGAAACCCTTCAATTAATTATTAGAACCTAAGCCTCACGTACGCTCACGTGTGCGTTTTACATCCCCGCCGGACCACTAAAAGTTTAGCTACTCATGAAACTGTCCCGACCGCACGTATAAGACACTTTGTGAAATGTAACATGCATCATTTGTAACCCTAACCCTAGCATGCACGAAAAACTAATATAAAGTAAAGATACGAATTAAAAACAGAACTAAACACGCACCGAACTCGAACCTAAACATAAACCGAATTTAAAACACTAATTGAAATAGGATCAAGAGTAACGAAAGTCTTCGATCTCTCAAAACGAACGAAAATTGAAGAAACGAACTAAGCTAACGTGCGAATATTAAAAACTGAAATTCGAAGTGTTTGTTTCATCTACTCACTCATCGCTTGTATGAAACGAAAATAGTAAATAAGTTCTTCTCCTTCGGTGGTGCGGTGGAATTGGAACGACGGCGGTGGTGTGGCTTGGACGCGGCGGTGCGGTGGCTTCGGGAAATGGATTGATCGGAAAGGAATTGATGTTTCGAGGTTATGGAGAGGTCGCGTGAGAGAGTCTCCTCAATTTCGTGCCTCTTCATCCTTATATAATGATCCTAGATCACATCTAGTGGTTTCTTGTCGGATAAGGAAAGCATCTTGATAGATATGGAAATATCTAATCCTTCCTTATCCATCTTCTTTCCTTCCTTCCCTCTTTCCTTTCTTTCCTTCTTCTTTCCTTCTTTTCTTTCTCGGTCAAAACCGCACAAAATCTCACCATTCCAGCTGGAAAAGGCGTTGCCACATCATCTCCACGTGTCGTGCCAAATCAGCCTATTTTCTCGCATAACTCACAATAAAAGCGTCTCGCCCCGCACGCTTAGGGAGACTTTTCGAACATAAATAATTAGGTATGAAATCGACTCATCAAATCTCCTTACACTTGAATTATACTCGCCCTCGAGTATAAGAAGAACAAAAGATAAGTACCTAATTATTTCTTATCTTCCCCAAGACCCAAGACACAAAATAAAAGACTCAAGACTCGAACAAGACAAAAACAAGACTCTACACGACCGAAGAAAGAAAACAACAACGGACTCACAAAACGAAGACTAGAAGCCATACCAATCAATTCGAAATTCTCCGCACCAATTCACTAGCCAAGCACTATCAAACCATGCAATCATAATCTCATCCAACAAGTAGGCAATGCAAATTTTGAAACTAAGCACACATATATCAACTTGGTCAAAATCTAAACAATGTGGATCTCCTCAAGTTTCACTCAACACTCAAAGGAAAACAATCCATGCAATCACGATAAGAGATCATCACAATAGCAATATCAAGGAGGTATTTCTCATTCGGTTGTAATGGGGCTTAGGACTTAGACAAATTAATATTGGTAAGGGTCCTAGGGGTACTAAGCTCCATTAAAATTCGCATTCAATGTTATGCATATAAAACTCTCTCACTTGTGCAATCAAGACAATCAAACTCCCACCACTTTAGAAAATTGCTTCAATGCTACAACATCATTACTATGCACCCATGCTCTTTCTTTTTCTGCCACGTTTCAAATTCAGATTTTTTTCTTTATATTTTTTAGAGCATTTTCGTAGCATATACTTCTTTTTTAGGAGCTGGGCACAAACTGTCTTAACTGTACCGACAGGACACTATGAATTCTGCTTATATATAGAGCGCTTTTACACTTATAATTTTTATCCTATCTCGTTTTCTCGCAAAGATGTCTATATCAAGTGTGTAGGAGACATATGTAATACACTTCGTAGTTTACAATAACGCACAAGAGAGTTCGTAAAACATGCAATAACTTGGGTCAAGAGAAAGTTTAAAAAGGCCTTGGCTAAAATTTTGATAACTCAAATCAAAGAAACGGTCAAAGCTCAAATTGGTTCACTAAGGGATAATGTAGGGTAGGAAATATTTTTTCGCGTACCGTTTGGGCTAAAAATCCCTAGTCCTCCTATCATTTATCACAAGTGACTCAAACATATTGCGATTTTGTGGATATACACTTCAAAAGAATAGTAGGAAGTGTCCTACTTTAAGGCTCAAATCTTATTTAAGTGAGTGGTTATATAATTTCGATCCAACAAAGTTTATTTTTCGTCATCCCAAATTACATGCATATACGTGCCTAGATCTACTCTTCACAAAGTCCACAAGCAAACATATTGAAAATAAAAGCACAAATAAGACAAGCTTGATCATAGAAAACGGCACTTCAAAAATCAAAGATTTTGGCATGCTTCGACACAAAATACCCCCTCCTTACACTTAAACCTTGCTCGCCCTCGAGCAAGAGAGAAAGGACAAAATAAAGAGAGAAGGCATGACAAAATAAACACAATAACACCCTCCTTACACTTGGTCCCTACCAAGTGTTAGCACAAACTAAAACTAAAGACAAAAGACGAAATAAACAAGAAAAAAAACACCCCCCTCCTTACACTTGATCCCTATCATGTGTAAGAATATGAAAAACACACAAGAACAGACTCAAAAACATAAAACAAAAAACAAAAACACAAAAAACGAAAATAACATTGGGGAAGAAAAGTCACGGCCGCCTCGCCCGGGCAAAGAGGCGGCCGCTTCATAACCGGCGGGGCGCAGCGGTCTACTCTACGTCCAAGGGAATCCGTGACAGTTCTTAGAGTCTCGCACCGTATCCCGACTCGTGTGAGTAAAGGCACTCGAGACACGAGGTCCCAACGGAGGAAACCGGATCTCCCTGCTAGGCAGCTTGGTACATTAGGGTAGTACGCCTCAACAAGTTCCAATCAAACAAAGATGGTGGATCCACCCTAGTCAAATAACCAAGCATCATGTATGAAAAAGTTGCGTTCAATGAACGTGGCAAGAATATGGCATGTAGTCATGTGAGGCACGATATGACTAGCAATTGTGAACATGTTTCTAGCAATCCACCAACCTAAGTTAACGAGGCGCCTAGTAGTCACGCACTATAGGAAATACAATTCATCGGGCAATACCTTTTCATAAGAAGTACTTTTTTCCTGCTAAGTTGTGGGCTATGTATTGGTGGCACATACGAAGGGCTGGGATCTTCTAGGAAACTTACATGAGAACCGGATGTGGCAAACTCATCCGGTCGCTGGGGCGAGAAGCCTCCACGCGGCCCGCGAACCAATATAATTCGGGTCCTTGTTCGGCAAACCATGAAATCCCATCTCAAAGTGACCAAGATAATAATCATCAAAAGAACATATCCCTAGTCTAGCATTCCACTCGGCCACAGACATATGATAAGTCCCCCCAAACAACCTAAACTCAATACAAGGTGTTACCAAATCTTTATCACCCTAAAAATGAAAAGCATTAAAGAACTCACTTGCAACCTCTTTATAACACGGGTAGTGACGTGATTCAAGCAAACAAGACCATCCAACATTCCGAAAATATGCAAAGAAGGGTTTGATGATACCTGCCGCGCGAAGGAACGTGCGATCAAGGAGTCGGCCACTTCGGAAGTCTTTGCCCTCGCGCTCTTGTAGACGCATAGTCATGTACTCAATCTCGAATTGAGAGAGAGCATGCACGGTTTCCGGCGAATCGAGATGGATCACCACCCGATTTCCATATTCCGCAGCTCGTGGAAGTGCCGAAGTCGAATCGGAGTTGGCTAGGGATAAGTAGTTCATGTTGAAATCATCTACAAAATTCCCATCATGGTCATCGGACCTATAATCTCGAGTCTTCTTCCTCTCGACTCGGCAACTCCGCACGCAAACTTTCACTCCAATTTACGCCTCATAATAGTTGGAGTGGTGGTGGTGGATGTTGAAACTCAAGGAACGGCAACCAATCGTAGAGAGTTTGAGGAGATTAAGGTGGCGGATTAGAGGAAGAGGCACCATCCGCACGGCTTGCTCTCGGCTTGCTTACCCTCGAATGACGTGGTGGCGATGGCGGAGGCACTGGGCTCGGTGTTGGCTCGGGAGTTGGTTCTCGCGGTGGTTTTTGTGAAGTAGCTGCGCGCCGCGTGCCTTCATAACCGTCGCCTAGGCGGTTTTGGCGGAGAAGCGGACTATGTGGCATAGTATGATCCGGTGTCCTCGGCCATAGTGTTGGTCCCATGAGCGAGTTCAGTGTGTGAGGGGGGTGAATACACCCGAATCCAAATTTCTCAACTTTCGAACACGAACAGTCCTATTCAGAAGGTGCCATACCGAATAGTTCAGGCAGACTGCATAACCGTTCCAATCGTGTTAAAGGCTAAGAGAGTACCGACTCACCGAGATCTCGCTAACCGACTCAGGTCGATCCACGCATCGATCAAAGAGTTCAAGCAGCGGAATTGTGTAGGCCCAAATCGCTTTTAATGAGGAAAACATTTTATGCAAGTCTCGCCCAAGCAGATAAGAAGTTCGGAATACCGAGACGCTTAAATTGATTTTAAATATGATGTTCAGCATGCACAAGAAAAACCAATGAAACAAGTAAGTAAACGACACGTATATTTTTAAAGTGGTTCGGATATCAACAATCCTACGTCCACCGTCCCGATAGATCGGGAGACTATTTATTATACCGAGTTAGTCTCGCCGCCTTGTACAGGGGACAAAGCCGCTGGCTTGGGGATTATACCGAGCAAGTCCCAAGCTTACAATTCTATCAAACTTTAAGTGTTTGACAAACTTCTCCAACAATGAAGGAGTCCTTATACAATAAGGATCGAGTTCAAATGTGAACTCCTTCGTCTAAGTTATGGATATAACAAGTGAGCTTAGGGTTAGAGGGATAAGGAACGAGAATGTAGCTATCTAGAGCGATGAACAAATGAGGGTTTAGCTATGTTCGTGTCCGGGCCGCTTGGATACTAGAAGCTTATGTCGGTTCAGCCTTGGTTCCTTTTGAGCCGGATGTAGTCTTTCACCGGAGATAACTCGGCTTGATTCTTGCGGAAGACTTAGTCATTAATTTCGCCGCTTGAATGCTCGCGCGTTCTGGTGTTGGTCTCAGCTTTAGGTGAGCTTCAAATCTTGAATGATCCCTCTATTTATAGAGTGGAGAGAAGAATAGATCTGCTGGAGACGATCTTCTTCTTTTTGCCTCTTTTGTGGTAGCAAACGGCTCTTTTGTGTAGTAGGTACAGTTGTCCTTTCCCTCCTTTTTACGAAATATGTCGACTCGTAGCTTTAGTAGGTGAGACGACACGTGTATGCTTGTCATTTGTCGAGGCGGATGTGGTGGTTGAGACGTAACAAACTTCGAGGCAACCGAAATTGACTTCTCTCTTCCTCGTACTTGACAACACCGATAGCTTATCAAAAGATTTAGACAGCTTCAAGACCGTCACCCGATGCCGAGTCTCGATTTTGTATTCGCAGATAGACAATGAGAAGCGGTCTACCGAAAATCGCCCCGAGTCCAGCGAACTACTCCCGCCGGAGTTCGGCCAACCGACTCTCTCGCATACCGCTCCTACCGAGTCCAAAGCATTCACCGAGTCTTCTACACCGGTGCCGAGGCCGACGAGCTACCGAGCGCCTTGACTGGGAGTAGAGTGTCTACCGAGTCTAAAACCTCGTAGACAAATACGAATACAAAGGAATGGTTCACCAATCGGATAGGGTTTTGGGATCTTCAAATCTTCTCAACAATGCGAGCATGAGGCTACCGAGCGTGATTCAAGATAGAAGATAGAATCATTTCCCACAAGTATGATCATGCCGAGGATCGAATCATCACCCAACAATTTCCCCCTATTTGATGATGCCAAAACCTATCATCTATGCTAACACTAAACGTATAGAAACAAAAACTCCTTACAAATATTACAAGTAGGATCAGTGGAGATGTTCCATCGCTTCTAGACTATAAAGCAAACAGGTAAACATGTAACAATTTCCCCCATTGCAAACAAAACAAAGCAGCGTAATCTATCAAAGCAATCACCGACATGTAATAAAGAGAGTGTGAGCCAAAGAATCACTTCAATGATTCTGAGTGTTAAAGCATAAAACAAACATGGCCGTATAGACAACAAGTAGTTGTCGAGCCAAAAGCAGCATTGTATAAATATAAGAGAAATTCAAGATGTATACAATCTTGCTATGCTAAGAGAATGAGCTAAAGATCTAAGGAGGAGGGCCACCGAACTTCTTGATTCTCGTCCATGAACTCTCGAGTCTGATCTTCGTGGAGCGGCACTCCATACATCCCGTATGTGATCTTCCTTAGCTTCGTAAATTCCGCAAAATCGCAGTGCTCATCTTCGCAAGTTCTTTCTTCGCCGCCGCATGCTTCACTTCGCTTCAATTGTACTCAAAGTGTACCGAGTCATCCCGTCTTCTCGGTGGAGGTATGATTCTCGGGGTCCCGAACACCGACTTCTATACCTTCGTATACGGCTTTGTCGAGGTATGGGTAGAGTTCAGTTCGCAGCGAACATCCATTCCATGTAAGCTTCAATCCTTGTCCCGCTGACCGTAACCTCCGTAAATAGTTCCTCTTGATGAACTCAATTTTCGCATTTTCCCATCTTTGATCGAGCCGAGCTAGTATCCATTCATCTCTGTTTGGCCATCTTTGAAATTTCAGTCACCGGCTTCCCGAATTTCCTCGGATTCCGTATGGAATATCGCCTTTAGAAGGCACTCTCACCGGCCTCCTCTTCGCCTCCTTTTCATCGAGCTTCAAGGTCCGCTTTCCAAATTCTCGTCTCTCCGGCACTGACCTGCCTTGCCTCCTCGCTCCGTAAAGATATCTCGTTCATCGATCAAATATGGCTTCGATTTCATCTCCTTGTGTATCGCCGGCTTGCCGAGGGGCTTCTTCTGATTCAACAGGGGTACTAGATCTAGATTTGGACGTACCCCGCCTTTCACTACTCATCTCGCGCCGCTCCTTTTCCTTTTCTCTCGTCCTCTTCATCTCGTTATGATGAGCTTTCTGAGGCGCCTAGCGCTTTCTTTCCTCCTCTCGGACGGGGCTTTAGTCTTTCCTTTAGCAAAGCTTAGACTTTCGCTTGTTAGCCGCTTCGGCCTCGCACTTCTCCGGCCGCCTCTCATCCGCGGCTATTCGGGGCTTCCTCCTCGCCAGATATGTACCTTAATCGCTTTGCCGGAGGGGTTGGAATTTTAAGCTTTTGTTTGCCCTCGCCTTCTTGAACCGGGTGGTGGAAGAGGAGCCTCTTCTTCTTCTCGAGTCCTCCACCGCCCGTTCGCCGTACTCAACAACCTCCTTAATAATGCCTTTGGGAGTCCGGGCCGCCCGAGTAGTCCGCCGGGGTCCCCGAACCACTGGGCGCGTTTGCCACTGTGTGCTCGCACCGAAACACCCCGGGCCTTACCCGAGTCTCGAGTCCGAGTTATCTCGAGACCGAAGTTTTGCTAATGCCGCAATAGATTTCTTCTTCTCGCCCCTTCTTTCCTTCGCAGGCCGTCCCCTTCGTTGTCTAGAAGGTTTAGTGGAGCCGCCTTCTCGCACTCTTTTTCTTTCCTTCACTTCCTTCATTTTCTTTCTCAAGCATCTCTTCTTCTTTCCTTCCCCCTTTTTGGCATCATCAAGTACAAACTGGGTTGGGATGAGTACCTTCTTTTCTAGCTTCGATAAACAAAGGGACAAGTCGTCCGAACTTTGTTACGCACTTTCTCCAATGCTAGACGCAGCTCGCTCCTCTCGGATATGAGTGCGCCTTGTATGCCGTATGAGAGAGAACGGCTTCCGACTTTAGTTCAGCTAGTTTCTCACCGATCTTGTCCTCCACGACCGCTGAATGAGGTCTAGTCTATTCTCCGTGGCCCGGGCTTGCTTCGGTGAATGACTCAGCATGAGCGGACAAGGCGTTCAAATTGTTCAAGGAGCTTGGCCTCGTCCCTCCCGAATTGTCTTTAGCCGAGTCCGAAACCGCTGTTGCCGCTGGCCAATGCTTCATATATGAGAGCGGAGACATCGTGGGCAACTGATGTAGAGATGCCGGATTTCGCCCCGACGCCGTAGTTGGTGGCCAAGTGCACTTCTCCCACACCTTGTGGACCGCCTTCGCCAATCCCCGATTTTTAACTCCTTGTGCGTATAGAGCTTTGGCAACTAAACGGGATCTCTTGGTATGGGCCGGGCGCCGCCTCGTATGTCGACTTGAAAGCAGAGCCGAGCAGCTCCGCCGAGGACGAGACACCACCCGAAGGATTCTCGTGCCCAAGGATACCGAGTGGTGCCGCTTCTTCGCATGGGGTATCCTTGTCCCGCGGATGTCCCTCATCGCTTTCTGTGGCTCGAATCATCGGGGGGGTCCCGACCGCCGTGGTCGACCCATCTCGAGGGCGGCGAGCCACCGCTTGGCGTCGATCGCAATGATTGCAAAGCATGGCCGCCCTTAGATTCTCCATCGTATTGAGGTTCTCGTGCTCGAATAGCCTATCTCCTCACGCAATCTCGCTCTTCCAAGTGTAGTCGCTGACAGGAGTAGTGTAGAACAAGGCGTTGAAGCCGAGGCCACTCCCCGAAAGCGTAGGATCATATGGAGCCTTGCCGACTTAGCTAGGACGAGCAAATCTCGAATGGTCGCAAGCTCTCCGAATGAACCGGATGATCTCTCGGGAAGCTCTGCAGACAATAACCGCCGCTTCCATCCCGAGAGTCTCTTCGCAGACGCAGACCCGACCTCGATATCAACGAAGTCGGGCCTCGCAGTCGCAGGTGGTAGGATCGCCGAGCGGAGGCAAGCAGAGAGGGCTATCCGGACGCTGGACTTCTTCGCCTGGGGCTTCGTAGCCTCTCCCCTCGTTCCTCTTGAACTTGTTCCTCGCTGGAGACGACTTTCTCCACCGACTTGGTCTTCTCGCATGAGGAAGACTCATCTACCAACCGTAGTGGCCGAATAGGAGTCGGTTCAAGCAGCCACTCCGCAGTAGTCTCCCGGTTCAAAGCAGGTGTATCCTGAGATGGCCTTCCTCACCTCTTGGCGGTGCCTTAGGTGATTTTGCCGGAGGTGTCCTTTTCTTAGGAGTCGCCCGCCGAGGCTTAGACGGCCGAAGCTTCGCAGCCCGATCCCGAACCAATGTCATAGGTGGTCGCGACTTGTTGTGAAAGCGGATTTTCTTCACATTAAAATATTTCTCGCCGTCATATGTGATCTCGCCGCCTTCGCAGAATCCTCGATCATGACCGACAATTTAAGTCCGTAGAGAAGCTTTCCTTTTGCGGCCGTTGTTCGCTAGCTTTGTCGAACTCGGCCGCCCGAGCCATAAATTCGTGAACAAAGAAGTCGGTCCAACTGACTTTCACGCAGCCATAGATCGCCATCATCATACGGATCTCGGGTCGGGAGACCCGATCGAAAGAGCGCCCGGCTCGTCAACAACCGAGTGACGATGTACGCCGCTGCTCAATCATGCGGTAGCATGACATTCTTCGAAAATGCCGCTCTAAAGGTTGTGGGCTTGCCACGTAAAACGGAGAGGTATGTGGTCGACAGCTGTCGCCATTGTACCCCCAAGGTGCCGACACCTTCGTACGGGAGGTTGAAGCTCTTCTTCGCCGCTTGTTTAATAGACATCCGCTCAGCATCCTCGATGCGTCGTCAATGGTGTTAACAACTAACCTCGCTGTAACGTCTCCTCCAACTAAGTCGGAGT
>CM054812.1:17122173-17172173 GCA_028984105.1 Lavandula angustifolia | reverse complement strand
CCGAACAAGGACCCGAATTATATTGGTTCACGGCCGCGTGGAGGCTTCTCGCCCCAAGCGACCCTGGACGAGTTTGCCACATCTCGGTTCTCATGTAAGTTTCCTAGAAGATCCCGCCCTTCGTATGTGCCACCAATACATAGCCCACAACTTAACCGAAAAGTACTTCTTATGAAAAGGTGACTCGCCAATGAATCGTATTTCCTATAACATAGCGTGACTACTAGGCGCCTCATTAACTTAGGTCAGGGGGATTGCTAGAAACATGTTCACAATTGCTAGTCATATCGTGCCTCACATGACTCTATGCCATATTCTTGCCACGCTCATCGAACGCAACTTTTTCATACATGATGCCGGTTATTTGACTAGGGTGGATCCACCATCTTTGTTTGATTGGAACTTGCTTGAGGCATACTCGCCTAATGTACCAACCGCCTAACCGGGAGATCCAGCTTCCTCCGCTGGGACCTCGTGGTCTCGAGTGCCTTTACTTCGCAGTCGATACAAAGCGTACTCTAAGAACTGATCTCGGATTCCCCGGGACGTAGAGTGGACCGCCCGCGCCGCACGCTATGAGCAGATCGCCGCCCGCCGCCCGAAGCAGGCGACCCAATGTGACTTTTCTTCCCCAATGTTATTTTCGTTTTTTGTGTTTTTGTTTTTTGTTTTATGTTTTTTGAGTCTGTTCTTGTGTGTTTTTCATATTCTTACACATGATAGGGACTCAAGTAAGGAGGGGGGTGTTTTTTTCTTGTTTATTTCTGCTTTTTGTCTTTAGTTTTAGTTTGGCTAACACTTGGTAGGGACCAAGTGTAAGGAGGGTGTTATTGTGTTTATTTTGTCATGCCTTCTCTCTTTATTTTGTCCTTTCTCTCTGCTCGAGGGCGAGCAAGGTTTAAGTGTAAGTGAGGGGGTATTTTTGTCGAAGCATGCCAAAATCTTTTGATTTTTGAAGTGCCGTTTTCTATGATCAAGCTTGTCTTATTTGTGCTTTTATTTTCAATATGTTTGCTTGTGGACTTTGTGAAGAGTAGATCTAGGCACGTATATGCATGTAATTTGGGATGTACGAAAAATAAACTTTGTCGATCGAAATTATATAACCACTCACTTAAATAAGATTTGAGCCTTAAAGTAGGACACTTCCTACTATTCTTTTGAGAGTGTATATCCACAAAATCGCAATATGTTTGAGTCACTTGTGATAAATGATAGGAGGACTAGGGATTTTTAGCCAAACGGCCGCGAAAAATATTTCCTACCCTACATTATCCCTTAGTGAACCAACTGAGCTCTTGACCGCTTCTTTGATTCGAAGTTATCAAAATTTTAGCCAAGGCCTTTTTAAACTTTCTCTGACCCAAGTTATTGCATGTTTTACTAACTCTCTTGTGCATTATTGTAAACTCAAGTGTATTACATATGTCTCCTACCCGCCCAAAGATAGACATGTCGCAAAAAAGATAGGGATAAAAATTATAAGTGTAAAAACCGCTCTATATAAGCAGAATTCATAGTGTCCTCGTCGGTACAAGCTTAAGACAGCTTTGTGCTCCAGCTCTCCTAAAAAAGAAGTATATGCTACGAAAATGCTCTAAAAATATAAAGAAAAAAATCTGAATTTGAAACGTGCAAGTAAAAGAAAGAGTACGGGTGCATAGTAATGATGTTGTAGCATTGAAGCAATTTTCTAAAGTGGTGGGAGTTTGACTGTCTTGATCGCACAAGTGAGAGAGTTTTATATGCTTAACATTGAATCTGAATTTTAATGGAGCTTAGTACCCTGGGGCCCTTACCAATATTAATTTGTCTAAGTCCTAAGCCCCATTACAACCGAATGAGAAATACCTCCCTGATATCGCTATTGTGATGATCTCTTATCGTGATTGCATGGATTGTTTTCCTTGAGTGTCGAGTGAAACTTGAGGAGATCCACATTGTTTAGATTTTGACCAAGTTGGATATACGTGTGCTTAGTTTCAAAATTTGTATTGCCTACTTGTTGGATGAGATTATGATTGCATGGTTTGATAGTGCTTGGCTAGTGAATTGGTGCGGAGAATTTCGAATTGATTGGTATGGGCTTCTAGTCTTCGCTTTTGTGAGTCCGTTGTTGTTTTCTTTCTTCGGTCGCGGTAGAGTCTTGTTTTTGTCTTGTTCGAAAGTCTTGAGCCTTTTATTTTGTGTCTGGGGTCTCGGGGAAGATAAGAAATAATTAGGTACTTATCTTTTGTTCTTCTTATACTCGAGGGCGAGTATAATTCAAGTGTAAGGAGATTTGATGAGTCGATTTCATACCTAATTATTTATGTTCGAAAAGTCTCCTAACCGTGCAGTGCGAGACGCTTTTATCGACGCTATGCGTAAAATAGGCCGATTTGGCACGACACGTGGAGATGATGTGGCAACGCCTTTTCCAAATGAATGGTGAGATTTTGTGCGGTTTTGACCGAGAAAGAAAAGAAGGAAAGAAGAAGGAAAGAAAGGAAAGAGGGAAGAAAGGAAAGAAGACGGATAAGAAGGATTAGATATTTCCATATCTATCAAGATGCTTTCCTTATCCAACAAGAAACCCTAGATGTGATCTAGATCATTATATAAGGATGAAGAGGCACGAAATTGAGGGAGACTCTCTCACGCCCGACCTCTCCATAACCTCGAAACATCAATTCCTTTCCGATCAATCCATTTCCCGAAGCCACCGCACCGCCGCCAAAGCCACACCACCGCCGCCGTTCCAATTCCACCGCACCACCGAAGGAGAAGAACTTATTTACTATTTCCGTTTCATACAAGCAAGAATCGAGTAGATGAAACAAACACTTCGAATTTCGCTTTTAATATTCGCACGTTAGCTTAGTTCGTTTCTTCAATTTTCGTTCGTTTCTGAGAGATCGAAGACTTTCGTTACTCTTGATCCTATTTCACTTAGTGTTTTAAATTCCGCCTTATGTTTAGGTTCAGCCCGCACGTGTTTAGTTCTCTGCTTTTAATTCGTATCTTTACTTTATATTAGTTTTCGTGCATGCTAGGGTTAGGGTTACAATGATGCATGTTCTGCTTTCGCAAAGTGTCTTATCTGCGTGCACCAAAGACAGCTTCATGAGTAGCTAAACTTTTAGTGGTCCCGCAGATGTAAAACGCACACGTGAACATGACATGAGGCTTAGGTTCTAATAATTAATTGAAGCGGTTTTGGGTCTCGGGCTAGTAATTTGAAGCTTGATCACCCTAAGTTGCGTAGTTTGTAGCTAACTCTAGTACTTCCATCGCTTCTCGTGGAACAAGGCTAGGTAAGTAGCAAAATTATTCGAAAGAATAATTGGATTAAACCGGTAGGGACTATTAGATGCCCAACATACGAGTAGGCTCCTATTCTAGCTCCTTAGTTCGATAAAGCCGTTTAGCTATTAAATCTATTGATCGCCCAACAACGTAGGTTGTAGCTAAATTAAGGGAAGTAGCCGCTTCGATGCCCAACATGGCGGTTACCGAATAAGTAAGTAGGAGTGAGGATTACGCAGCTTTAGCTTACTGTAATCTATAACTAGTTGATTCATGAGATTAATTCATTCTACGTGCCGATGATTGGAAATAGGTATGTGTGAATATTCTCGCTGACCCATCTCTTATCCACCTAGTTAAGTCGCTTTATGTTTTCAGCTTTTGCAATTCATTTCAGTTTTGATAATTTCTTAGTTTAGATAAAAACTTAAAACTCGCTTGGTTGCTAACCAAAACCAAGATAAGTAGGAAAATAATATATCTAGTCTTCCGTTCCCCTCGTGTTCGATACTCCGCGAGCTATACTGATATAATTCTCAAGCTATACTGATATAATTCTCAAGTTTTGCATGATTATTTGGTGCAATACAGCGATCACCAAAACACATAGACAGGAAGTACCATATTATACGAGAATTCAAAAATCGAGGTGACATGGTGATTGACAAAATTGGAACTGAAGTCAACCTAGCTAATCCTTTCACAAAGAGCTTATCACTCCCGGCTTATGAGAAACTTGTTCGTGGCTTAGGAGTGGTAGAGATCCCCCCCCCCCACTTAGGACTAAAGAAACTTTTGTATAGGTGGGAGAGGATGCAGTGATAGATAGGATCAGTTTCGGTGCAGCTCCACGACCGATGGATTTTTCAAGCCAGTCCTCATCGCGAACTTGATCGGCTTTCTTGTTGAAGTATTTCATAGTATTGGACGACGCTTTAGTGGACACTGATGCTTCTATCAGTGCTGAAACCTTAGTCCCGTATAGAAGTTTGCCTATGGGAGATAGTCTTCTCTCTCCTGCTTCTCCATTAACAAACTTTTGAGACTAAGCCTTCAATTCAGAAAGTAAGAACTGAGCCCAGTTTACCTTAGCTCCGTCCATTATCGCCATCATGATCCGGAGTCTCAGTTTTGACAATGGTCAAAGGAACCGGGCTGCTAGTGAGAATGTGGATGACAACGTAAGCCGGCCTCTCGAATTCCGGCGTGTTGAATCTTCGAAAAATGCAAACCTTTGAAGGATATGTCATCGTTGGGATTTTGTATATCGGAAATGTGTTTTATGCTTTTGTATACAATGCGTTTTTGTCCCTACCACTATTTTATTCTCCTATCTCGATAAATATATTTATTTCGCACATGTTATTCTCCTATCTCGATAAATATATCTATTTTATTCTCCTATCTTGTATATTTATTTGCATATGTTATCCTCTATCTTGTAGCACATCTTGGTCGAACCGACAAGATATAAACAGCTTATCACAAATGAGACAACGTAAGAATAAGTGGTCGATTTAAGCCGGCAGCTTTAGATAAGAAGTTGCTTGTCTTAGCCGCTTGTTTTTACCGGTACACTTAAGGTGGTGTTTTGACGGATCACGATGAGACGTGTTCTCCTAACTCGACCTTAGTGGAGAACCAAGATCTCGTGACTTAGCCGGTCTTAAGCTTGGTATGACTTTAGCCGAGTACATTTGACTATCTATCACTTTGACCTACTATGGTGAACGCCATCGCGACCGGATCTACGTATCTTCGATGTTAGTAGTTATTTGTGGCCGAGGCTAGTTGTCCGTATCTCTGCAACCGCATCCTAGCAAAACGGGTTGATAATATCCCCCCGAGGAACTTGAAATGATTAGCACACTAAACCCGGCCGGTTGATTAAGTTCGTGTGTGTTAATAAGGTCGAGTGGTACTACTCAAGGAATGTAAGATGTTAATTAATTTAGACTGTCGCATGACATTAATTAATTAACTGATATTTCTATCTTAAATACTGAGATCGATTAAGTCAAAAATACAAGCCCTTACTCAATTTGGTATAAAGGGGTAAGTCAAAGACGGATTCTCTAGGTGGAATGAATATATGTTTATTAATTAATTTTGCTCTGGCCGAGCATAGATAATTAATTAATTTGAGGCCCAACTTTATTTCTCGTATTAGATCCCCGATCCGGCCCTATTAGTCGCTCTAGTTATTTATTGTCTTTCGTAAATCATTATTAATAGATTAATGTATTTTTATATTATTTAATAATGTTGTTTATCCGAATTAATTGCTCGGGCTAATTAATTGATAAATATTAGTAGCCCAAATGGATTAATTAATTTTATTACGTGCTAATTATACGGAATCCAATTAGGAATATAATTAAATTAACGGGCTACAAATATATTAATATTATATTAGCTTTTGAAGGCTATATATATTAGTATTCTGCTCAAAAATAGATTACACACATACACATTAACATTCACGCTACACGCGAGATTGAGAGAGACAATATTCTTATTTTCTCTAGTTCTCTCGACCACCCGTAGGGAGAAAAGGCCGGCACACGCATCGAAGATCCCACACACGAGCAACAATCGTAGCCGCGACAACATACGAAGGAGGAATGTATCATTCCTAACCTTATATTTCCTTCCGGCCTCATCCCTCTCATAGAATCGCCTTATATAGTCGTGAATCTCTACTTTGTATCCAAGGCTGAGAGGCGCCATAGCTCCGGAAGGCCGAACACTATCTTCAACCCTTTCGAGAATGTTGATGTCTGCGTTACTCTCATCCCACATCCATGGGAGATACCTCTTTCATGTACCTCACAACATTCACCTCCCGCTCCCCTGCTCTACTTGATGCTTGTTAAATTAGAATTCAACAACTTGTCTCGTAAGACTAGAATGAGGTCAGCTTCGTCCGAAACATCTTTAGACCTTCCCCGATCCAATCCGAATCACAAGTACCGAACAAATCGATGTCAAGCCGAACATGGTCGCCGCTATGCCAATGTTCTATGGGAGAACGAACGAGAACCCAAATTCCTTTTTGGCCTCGTTCAACCAAGTCTCCAGCAATCGCACAGTGCAAGGCAACTGACGCTTTCAAGCTCAAGGCCTTTCCATTTACTCTTCAAGATGGAGCACAAGCATGGTTCTCAAGTCTAAAGCCGAACACGATAACAACGTGGGCCCGTATGCATACGCTTTTCAAGAAATACTTCCCCAGCCTCAAAGACAAATGCATTAAAGAAGCAAAGATTTTCTGGATCGCTCAAGAAGTCGAGGAAACTTTCTGGCGCATATCGGGAGAGATTCTGACGACTTGTCGATAGTTGTCCGAACCACGGCTATTCTGGGATGTGGAGCTTCTACAAATTTTCTATCAAGGGACGACAAACGAAGCAAAGGCCATGGTTGACATCGGCCTAAGAGGGAATTTCCATACAAGCCTCTACGAAGATGCAAGAAATATAATCGAAGCGCCATGAGTCTACCTCACAATATAAAGGGCCAAGACCAACAAGGAGAGTCTGTAAATCGGTCTCATTCCGACTACATGGATGAGATCAAAAATAAAGTGGGAGGCAAAATTCAGCTTTGTTGCAAGATGCTCCCGACTTGATACTCGCAGTAACGCTCGTTTCAAGCTCGGCAAATGTCGATCATGCATGTGGAGCATGCTGCAGAAAAAGGGCATACGTCGCCGCAATGTCCCGGAGAAGAAGTAAACGCCGCCGGAAATTGAGCGGCAACAAGCGGTTCATCCGAACCTCCGCTGAAGCAACAAGAAGAGCATTTTCAACCAAGAAATCCGCCTCAAACCTAATTTCCAAGAACCATACCAAGAAAGAACAAGGCTATCGCCACCGTATCAACCTCATCATTAGAATAATTATCGCCAGACGTATAAGCACTCCCCCGCATCAAAGGCAAGCTCTGGGCGTGATGTCCAGCCGTGCTCAATCTGGAGCAAGCAGAGCCTCCTTTAGAAAAGCTTTTGGCCGAAATGGTTTCTTCATTGGCAGGACACCACCGCATTTCAACAACAAATGCAATGGGAACTGTGACAAAGAAGGATCATCAAGCTACAATGGAGAATTGGCTAAGCAGGCATGAATAAGCTAAATTCCGCGCATATTCAGAAATAAAGACTTCTCAAGGGCGCCTTCTTCACCAAACTCAAGCAGTAACCCAAACGCCCATAACCGCAATCGATTACGCGCGCGTGGAGGAAAGGAACTACCCGGCCCGACCGTACAGCCAAGGCACCCGTGAGAAGTCGCCAGAGAAGAAGGCGGCCGCAGTAATGTCCCTATACCATCGAAGCCTCGAAGGAGCAAAGATTCTCAAGATCCGTAACAAGAAAGAGATGAGGGAGGATGACTCGACCGGCAAGTCGGACATGAAAATCTGATTCCTCCACCATTTCCCAAAGATTTGGAAAGGAAGAGAACTACAAACACTAAAGCAATGGATTACATGAAGTTGTTCTAGAAATTGGAGATAATTATCCCTTTCCTTGAAGCCGTAAAGATCCCCAAGTTCGGGAAATTTGTAAAGGATTTCATTGGCCGGAAAAGTTCCCAAGTCCGAATGTTTTGTTCGACACACATGACGGCAATATACGTAAGATGCTTCGCTTAAATGTGCCACCTGTATGTTCACACTTCCCCGTCCGATGGGTGATGTCATGATTAAACAAGCCATATGTGATCTAAGTGCATCTATAAATGTCATGCCTTTATCCCGTATATAATCAATTGGTAGAGCCGAGTTAATATCCACTAAGGTGATTGTCTCAATTAGTGGATAGGTCACGCATTGCTCCGATTGGTTTACTTGAAAACATTTTTGTCGAATCAACAACTTTGTCTATCCTACCGATTTCTATGTAATCGACACAAATAATAGGCAAGTTGAAGGAATCAAGGGAGTGTTATTAGGTAGATCGTGACTCAGAAGGTAATAATTAATGTGGAGGGAGGGTTCGATAAGTGTAGCATACCATAATGAAACTTATGTTCATAAGATATCTCAAGCACTTAAGAAACCCTACGATCATGAAAATGAGAATGCTTTTTCTACCGACTCCATTGATGCAACTGTCCAAGAATATCTTGAGATGTATGTGGTGCCGACAAAATGGAAGTTACCTTGACTCAAGGGACGACCGAATCAAACCTCGAAGGTACGAGGGACGAAGAGATCGGAGAGAGCATCTCGGCTTTATACGCAACTTAATTACAAACCGTCTGCAAGATGTCTCAACCGCCCTACCCAGACGCTTCGAAAAGCCGCCGCCGTCGATCATCAAGGCACCAAAGCTGGAACTTTAAACACTTCCAACAAACCTCGAAGTATGCCTATCTCTGAGATAATGAGACGTTGCTCGTCATCATTAATAAAGAACTTGATGAAAATCAAGAGAAGACGTTGTTGGAGATTCTCAAGAAGCACAAGAAAGCCATAGGATGGACTTTAGCCGACATCACCGTGATAAGTCTGAGACATTTGCCAAAGACTCTATCCTCATGGAGTCTGATAGCAAACTTTTCCGAGACCATCAAAGAAAACTCAATCCCTACATGAGAGAGGTCGTGCCTAAGGAAGTATTAAAGCTCTTATCCATGGGAATTATCTATCCCATATCGGATAGCAATTGGGTAAGTCCCGCACACATTGTGCCCAAGAAGTCCGGATTCCAAGTTGTCGAGAATGAGAAGAACGAATTGTTCCGATATACTTAGCGACGGACGGCGCATGTGTATCGATTATAGGAAGCTCAATGCGGCGACATGTAAGGACCATTTCCCGCTTCCATTTATCGATCGATACTCATTGGGTTCCGATATACTTAGTGACGGGATGGCGCATGTGTATCGATTATAGAAGCTCAATGCGGGACATGTAAGACCATTTCCCGCTTCCATTTATCGATCGATATTTCGAGAGACTTGCATGGGGCAAGTCTATTTTAGCTTCTTGGACGGTTATAGCGGCTATTTCCAAATCCAAGTGCGAGAGGAAGATCAAGATAAGACGAGGTTCACATGCCCTTATGGAACGCTCGCTACCAAGAATGCCATTTCGATTATGCACGCGCCGGGCACCTTTCAAAGGTGCATGATGAGCATATTCTCGACCTCATCGAGATGTGCATAGAGGTCTTCATGGACGACTTCACCGTCTATGGTGATTCTTACACTTCGTGCTTAAAGAACCTCGACAAAGTCCTAGCTCGATGTGTTGAGAAGAATTTGGTATCGAACTACGAGAAATGCCATTTCATGGTGACCGAAGGAATAGTGCTCGGTCACGTTGTTTCTAAAAGAGGAATAGAGGTCGACAAGGCAAAAGTGGAGGCCATCACAAAGTTTCCATATCCGACTAATCCAAAGGAAGTTCGTGGTTTCTTAGGACACGCCGCTTCTATCGGCGCTTTCATAAAGGATTTCACAAAGATCGCTCAACCACTAACAAGCCTACTTCACAAAGATGTCGATATCCAAGTGTAAGGAGGCCTTCACCATCTCTTAAAGACAAGCTTACAACACCTCCCGTGATGCAAGCCCCTTGACTCGAATAAGCCATTCGAGATTACGTGTGATGCTTCTCGATCGTGCGGCTGGGCCAAGCCGGGACATAAATCTTGAAAAGAAAGCCATGTGATTTATTATGCGTCCAAGATATTAAATCCAAAGACAATGCAACTATTCCACTTACGTAGAAGGAGCCGTTAGCTATCGTCTTTGCCTTCGACAAGCTTCACTCTTATTTACTGGGCTCAAAGATCATTGTGTATACCGATCATGCCATTGCCAAGCATTTCCTTGCCAAGAAAGAAACAAAGCCGAGACTTATCCGATGGATTCTTCTCTTACAAGAATTTAATTAGGAGGTTAAGGATAAGAAAGGAGCAGTAAAACTATGTGGTGGATGACTTGAGCCGATTGATTCAAAAAGACGATGGAGGGCCAATTAAGGAGACTTTTCCCGAAGAGCATTTATATGTTGTTCCCGAGACGGTTTCCGCCTTGCGAAGCTTATGCCCACGCAGTTGTTTTACGATTGGGAGTCCAAGAAGTGTTCCCTCAATGCCTACCAAGACAACTCACGGTGCACTGCCGAAAGCCGTAGGTAACACTTCTAAACTACCTCGTTTGCTAATATTATGAATTTCTTGACTCTCCGAGCAGCTTCTTCCACCCGAGTTCACTCATGCTCAAAAAGCAAAATTGAAGAGTGAGTGTAAGTAGTATTTTTGGGACTCTCCAATCCTTTTGAAAACGGGGAGTTGATCAAGTTATCCGAAGATGCATTCCTAAAGAAGAGCAAGGCGACATCTTATTCCATCGCCATTCGTCCGCTTCATGTGGGCACACTGTAACCAAAACGAACCGCAAGAAAAGTGTTGATGCGGGTTTCTTTTGGCCGAGCTCTACACCTTGACGCCTATAAGTACCGTAAGTCATGTGTACGCTGCCAAATGATCTTGAATATATCTATGAAGGATGAAACGCCCCAAAAGCCTTTCGAGATTTTGTGGAGATATTTGATGTATGGGGTATGGACTTCACGGGTCTCAGCTTCCTAGTTCAAGGGGTAACGTGTACATTTTACTTGCCGTTGATTATGTTTCTAAACGGGTTGAGGCAAAGGCTACAAAAACTAACGACTCTAAAGCTGGTTGTAGGATTTCTTCGAACTAACATCTTTTGCGTATTCGGCGTACTCAAAGGCCATCATAAGTGATCGAGGAACACATTTCTCGCAACCGTACTCATGAGTTGTTGATGAAGAAATATGGAGTAGCCCATCGAAGTTTCTACCGCTTACCATCCACAAACGAACGGGCAAGCTGAAGTGTCAAATCGAGAAGTGAAGTCTATATTGGAGAAAACTCGTCAATCCGCCAAGGAAAGATTGGAGTACGAGGCTCGGATTACGCCTTACGGGCTTATCGAATGTAGCTTATAAAACTCCACTCGTATGCCTCCTTATAGATTAATTTTTTAAAATTATGTCACTCCGCCTCGCGCATTTGGAACACAAGCGCCCGGTGGCGCAAGATGTAAAGTCAATACGGATCTCGACCAAAAGTGCTAAGGAGAGGAAATATCGCCTTCAAGAGCTTGAAGAAATTCGGGCTGGAGTCCTAGGTGATGCAGATATGAGGTACAAAGATCGCACAAAGCAAGCTCTGCATGATAAAGCGATCCGTGTGAAGAATTTTGAAGGGGCCCAGCCTTGTATTGCTTTACTAATCACGCTACGCATTATGCCCTGAAGCTCCGCCAAGATGGATCGGTCCATTTCGAGTGTGTTCTCGTCTCTGGCCGTGCGGGCGCAAGGATACATGTAAATTGGACTGGACGAGACTTTCACCGCCAACGTCATCGCCTTATGGTTTATCGTGCTGCCGCAATGATAGAAGATGTGGGACGAGCAACGCTTGTCCATTCCGGGCCCTATATTTGACTTTCTTTTGAAGAGGAGGTTCTAGCCGAAGACTCTAAAGAGAGGCGCTCCGGGAGGAAACCCGTGATTTTTCCGTTTTTTTTTTTTATTTCGTATTTTTAGTTTGATTTTATGCTTGGTGTTGTTTCTTTCATTTTTCAGATTTTTGCTAAGTATGAAATCGGGTTAAAAAGTTTAAGAAGAAGGAGTTAGAGGAGCAAAGATGATGAGAAGAAGAAATTGGGATCTTAATTGCCATTTCAAAAATCAAAGGACCCAATTGTAGCAAGGGAACGAATCTGGAGGGACTCAATTGCATGGAGGACTAAAAATTTGGAGTCAATTGAAGTTGAAAAAGATGGGGGCCGAATTGAAAAGAAGGAAGGACCGATTCTCTAACCGCACAACCGAGAGGACCTAATTGCAAACTTCTTTTCTATAAAAGAAGGGAAGAGGATCAAACCCTACCAAGCTACTATTCAAACACTTTCCCTCTTAAAAAAAAAAAACCGCCCACCACTCTCTCTCCACAAGATTTCTTCTTCTCCAAGAATCCTCTCTACCGCACGTATAAGAGACAACCACCACGCCTCCGAAGAAAAAGTCCGCCCCGTCCCCGCCGCGCCGGGGTTCGGCCGTCTGTCCGGCAGATCCGGAGACATAACGCCGCCGAGCCTCCGCCGCCGCCACCGGAGGCCGCGCCAACCTCGGCAGCCCCTCTACTTGAGTACGAACCATAATCACGGAGGAGTTCTCGCATATGTGGAACCGACTTCGCAACCTACAGGCCGAGGACACCGGATCACACTATGCCACGAAGTCCACTTCTCCGCCGAAACTACCTAGACGACGGCAAGCACGAAGGCACACGGGCGCAGCTACTTCCCAAAACCGCCGCGAGAACCAACTCCCCTAGCCAACTCCCGAGCCGACACCCGAGTCTACGCCTCCGCCCGTCTCCACCGTGTCGCTCGAGGGTAAGCAAGCCGAGAGCAAGCCGCGGCGGATGGTGCATCTTCCTCTAATCCGCTACCTCAATCTCCCTCAAACTCTCTACGAGTGGTTGCCGTTCCTTGAGTTTCAACATCCACCACCACCACTCAACTATTATGAGGGCGTAAATTGGAGTGAAAGTTGCGCGGATGTGAGTTGCTGCAGCCGGGTCAAGAGGAAGAAGACTCGAATTATATGTCCGACGACCACGATGGGGAATTTTGAAGATGATTTCAACATGAACTACTTATCCCTCGCCGACTCCTATTCAACTTCTCGGCACTTCCACGAGCCGAGGAGTATGGAAACCGGGTGGTGATCCATCTCGATTCGCCGGAAGCCGTGCATGCTCTCTCTCACCCGAGATCGAGCATACGACTACGCGTCTACAAGAGCCGCGAGGGTAAAGACTTCCAAAGTGGCCGACTCCTTGATCGCACGTCCTTCGCGCAAGGAAGGTATCATCGAACCCTTTCTTGCATATTTTTTGGAATGTTGGATGGTCTTGGTTGTTCAATCACCTGCACTCGTGTTATAAAGAGGTCAGGAAGCTGAGTTCTTTAACGCTTTTCATTTCGAGGGTGATAAAGATTTGGTAACACCTTGTCTTGAGTTTAGGTTGTTTGGGGGGGACTTATCATATGTCTCGTGCCGAGTGGAATGCTAGACTAGGGATATGTTCTTTTTGATGATTATTATCTTGGTCACTTTGAGATGGGATTTCATGGCTCACGAACAAGGACTCGAATTATATCGTTCACGGCCGCGTGGTTTCTTCGCCCCAAGCAACCCTGGGATGAGTTTGCCAAACCGGCTCTCATGTAAGTTTCCTAGAAGATCCCGCCCCTTCGCATGTGCCACCAATACATAGCCCACAACTTAACCTGGAAAAAAGTACTTCTTATGAAAAGGTGATCGCCAATGAACTGTATTTCCTATGGTGTACGCACTACTAGGCGCCTCATTAACTTAGGGTCAGGGGATCGCTAGAAACATGTTCACAATTGCTAGTCATACCGCGCTCGTCACACTGACTCTATGCCATATTCTGCCACGCTCATCAACGCAACTTAGTCATACATGATGCCGGTTATTTGACTAAAGGATCCACCATCTTTGTTTGATTGGAACTTGTTGAGGCATACTCGCCATCTGTACTCAACCGCCTAACCATGAGATCCAGCTTCTCCACCGGGACCTCGTGTCTCGAGTGCCTTTACTTCTACAGTGTCGATACGCTGGTACTCTAAGGACTCGATCTCGATACCCTCGACGTAGAGAGACCGCTTCCGCCGCACGCTATGAGCAGTCGCCCCTCCGCCCTGTGCGAGGCGACCGTGGGTACTTTTCTTCCCCAATGTTATTTTTTTTTTTTGTTTTTGCTTTTTTGTTTTATGTGTTTTGAGTCCTGTTCTTGTGTGTTTTTCTTGTTCTTACACTTGATGGGGATCAAGTGTAAGGAGGGGGGTGTTTCTTTTCTTGTTTATTTTGTCCTTTGTCTTTATTTGTTTTAGTTTGTGCTAACACTTGGAAGGGACCAAGTGTAAAGGAGGGTGTTATCGTGTTTATTTTGTCATGCCTTCTCTTTATTTTATCTTTTCTCTCTTGCTCGAGGGCGAGCAAGGTTTAAGTGTAAGGAGGGGGTATTTTGTGTCGAAGCATGCCAAAATCTTTGATTTTTGAAGTGCCGTTTTCTATGATCAAGCTTGTCTTATTTGTGCGTTTTTATTTTCAATACGCTTGCTTGTAGACTTTGTGAAGAGTGTATCTGAGCACGTATATGCATGTAATTTGGGACGACGAAAAATAAACTTTGTTGGATCGAAATTATATACCACTCACTTAAATAAGATTTGAGCCTTAAAGTAGGACACTTCCTACTATTCTTTTGAGAGTGTATATCCACAAAATCGCAACATGTTTGAGTCACTTGTGATAAAATGATAGGAGGCACTAGGGATTTTTAGCCAAACGGCCGCGAAAATATTTCCTACCCTACATTATCCCTTAGTGAAACTTGAGGAGATCCACATTGTTTAGATTTTGAACCAAGTTGATATATGTGTGCTTAGTTTCAAAATTTGCATTAGCCCACTTGTTGGATGAGATTATGATTGCATGGTTTGACAAAGGCTTGGCTAGTGAATTGGTGCGAGAATTTCGAATCGATCGTACGGCTTCTTGTCTTCGCTTTGTGAGTCCGTTGTTGTTTTCTTCTTCGCTCGCAGTAGTCTTGTGTTTTTGTCTTGTTCGAGGCTCCTGAGTCTTTTATTTTGTGTCTTGGGGTCTGGGGAAGATAAAAATAATTCTACTTATCTTTGTTTCTTCTTATACTCGAGGGCGAGTATAATTCAAGTGTAAGGAGATTTGATGTAGTCCGATTTCGTACCCAATTATTTATGTCCAAAAGTCTCCTAATCGTGCAAAGCAGACGCTTTTATTGGGCAAGCTATGTAAAATAGGCTGATTTGGCACGACACGCGAGATGATGTGGCAACGCCTTTTCCAAATTGAACGGGCGAGATTTTGTGCGGTTTTGACCGAGAAAGAAAAGAAAGAAAGAAGAAGGAAAGAAAGGAAAGATGGAAGAAAGGAAAGAAGATGGATAAGGAAGGATTAGATATTTCCATATCTATCAAGATCCTTTCCTTATCCAACAAGACACCCTGGATGTGATCTAGATCATTATATAAGGATGAAGAGGCACTGAAACCGAGGAGACTCCTTCACGCCCGACCTCTCCATAACCTCAAAACATCAATTCCTTTCCGATCAATCCATTTCCCCGAAGCCACACCGCCGCCGGCCACACCGCCGCCGGCCGCTCCGATTCCACCGCACCGCCGAAGAAGAAGAACTTATTTACTATTTCCGTTTCATGCAAGTAGTAGCTGAGTATATGAAACAAACACTTCGAATTTCAGCTTTTAATATTCGCACGTTAGCTTAGTTCGTTTCTTCAATTTCCGTTCGTTTGGAGAGACTCGAAGACTATCGGTACTCTTGATCCTATTTCAATTCGTGTTTTAAATTCAGCTTATGTTTAGTTTCGCTAAGTACGTGTTTAGTTCTCTGCTTTAATTCGTATCTTTACTTTATATTAGTTTTCGCGCATGCTGGGTTAGGTTAAGCAAATGATGCAGCGCTCTGCTTTTGTAGTGTCTTATCTCGTGCAAGTGATAGCCTCATGAGTAGCTAAACTTTTAGTGGTCCTAAGCAGATGTAAATGCACACGTGAACATTACACGAGGCATAGGTTCTAATAATTAATCATGGTTTTGGGGTTAATTCTCGATATATTTAATCGCTAGTAATTTGGGCTTGATCACCCTAAGTTGCGTAGTTTGTAGCTAACTTAGTACTTCCATCGCTTCTCATGGAACAAGGCTAGGTAAGTAGCAAAATTATCGAAAGAATAGTCGATTAAAACCGTAGGGACTATTAGATGCCCAACACACGAGTGTAATCCTATACTAGCTCCTTAGTTCGATAAAGCCGTTTAGCTATTAAATCTATTGATTGCCCCAACAACGTAGGTTGTAGCTAAATTAGGGAAGTAGCCGTTTCGACGCCCAACATGGCGGTTACCGACTGGGCAAGTAAGCGGGGAGTGAGGATTACTGCAGCTTTGGGTTACGTAATCTCATAACTAGTTGATTCATGAGATTAATTCATTATATGTGCCGATGATTAGAAATATACGTGTGTGAATATTCCGCTAGACCCATCTCTTATCTACCTAGTTAAGACAAGCTTTATTTTGCCTGCCAAACCTTTTGCAATTTATTTCGCTTTGATAATTTCTTAGTTTAGATAAAAACTTAAAACTTGCGTGTTGTTAACCAAAACCAAGATAAGTAGGAAAATAATATATCTAGTCTTCCGTTCCCCGTGTTCGATACCCCCGTGAGCTATACCGATATAATTCTCAAGTTTTGCATGATTATTTGGTGCAATACAACGATCACCAAAAAACATAGACATGAAGTATCATATTATACGAGAATTCAAAAATCGAGGCGACATGGTGATCGACAAAATTGGAACCGAAGTCAACCTAGCTAATCCTTTCACAAAGAGCTTATTTACCCCCTACTTACGAGAAGCATGTTTGTGGCTTAGGAGTGGTAGAGAAGCCCCCCACTTAGGAATACGTAAACTCGTGATAGGTGGGAGAGGATGGAAGTGATAGATAGGGATGGGCCAACACGCATCTCCACGACCGATGGATTTTTCAAATAGCCGTCCTCATCTTCGAACTTGATCGCTTTCTTGTTGAAGTATTTCATAGCATCGGGACGACGCTTTAGTGGAAACTCGATGCTTCTATCGGCCGAAACCTTAGTCTCGCATACAAGTTTCCGCTCTAACGGAGATAAGGTCTTCACTCTCCTACTTCACCATTAACAAACTTCTTGAGACTAAGCCTTCAATTCAAAGAAAGAACTCGAGCCTAGTTCACCTTAGCTCCGTCCCATTATTGCTATCATGATATGGTATCTAGGTTTTGACACCGTCAAAGGAACCGCCTGCTAAGGAGAATGCCGGATGACAACGCAAGCCGCCTCCACCTCCGGCAGAGTTGAATCTTCGAAAAATGCAAACTTTGAAGGATATGTCATTGTTGGGATTTTGTATACCGGAAATGTGTTTTATGCTTCGTATACAATGTGTTTTTGTCCCTACCACTATTTTATTCTCCTATTTGATAAATATATTTATTTGCGCATATTGTTATCCTCTATCTTGTATAAAAGTTAGATTTGTGTAGTGTGTCGGGTATCACGTAAGACAACATATATTGAGTTGAACTGACAAGATATAAACAAGTATCACAAATGAGACAACGTAAGGATAAGTTGTTGGTTTAAGCTACGGCTTAGACAGAAGCGGCTTTGCCTTAGTCGCTTGTCTTTACCGGTACACTTAAGGTGGTGTTTCTTGATGGATCATGCAGTGAGATGTGTTCTCCTAATCGACCTTAGTGGAGAACCAAGATCTTCGGTGACTTAGCTGGTCTTAAGCTTGGTAAGACTCACCGAGGATACTTTTGACGATCTATCACTTTGACCTACTATGGTGAACGCCATCGCGACCGGATCTACGTATCTTGGGATGTTAGTAGTTATTTGTGGTCGAGGCCGGTCAAGTTCTCGTATCTTGCAACCGTATCCTAGCAAAATGGGTTGATAATATCCCCCGAGGAACTTGAAAGGATTAGCACACTAAACCCGACCCGCTGATTAAGTTTAGTGTGTTAATAAGGTCGAGTGGTACACCCGAGGAATATATAAGATGTTAATTAATTTAAGTCGGTCAAGAAGCTTAATTAATTAACTGGATATTTCTATCTTAAATACGGAGATCGGGATTAAGTCAAAAATACAAGCCCTTACTCAATTTGGGATAAAGTGGTAAGTCAACAGTGATTCTCTAATGGAATGAATATGTGTTTATTAATTAATTTTGCTCGGGCCGAGCATAGATAATTAATTAATTCTGAGGCCCAACTTTATTTCTTGTATTAGATCCCCGATCCGCCCTATTAGTTGCCTAGTTATTTATTATCTCTCGAAATCATTATTAATAGATTAATGTATTTTTATATTATTTAATAATATTATTTATCTCGAAATAATTGCTTGAGCTAATTTATTGATAAATATTAGTAGCCCAAATGGGATTAATTAATCAGAGTATGGGCTAATTATGTGGAATCCCATTAGGAATATAATTAAATTAATGGCCTACAAATATATTATTTTTATATTGGCTTTTGAAGCCTATATATATTAGTATTCCTGCCTCGTAACATGGATTACACACATACACATTATCATTCACGCTACACGCGAGATTTCGAGAGAGACATTGATTCTTATTTTCTCTAGTTCTCTCGACTACCTGCAGGGAGAAAGGCTCTGATTACAACATCGAAGATCTCGACACACGAGCAACAATCGTGAGCCGCGACAACATACGAAGGAGGAAGGTATCATTCCTAACCTTATATTTCCTTCTTAGCTATCCCTCCTACGTAATCGCCTTATATAGTCGTGAATCTTAGCCTCTTTGTATCCAAACTGAGAGACGCCATAGTCTGGAAGGCCGAACACTATCTTCAAATTCTTTCGAGAATGTTGATGTCGGCGTTACTCTCATCCCACATCTCATGAGATACCTCTTTCATGTACCTCACAACATTCACCTCAAGCGTCTGCTCCCCTTCTACTTGAGTGCTTGTTAAATTAGAATTCTAACAACTTGTCTCTAAGACTAGAAATGAGGTCAGTTTCCGCCGTAAACGCCTTTCAAACTCACGATCAATAGCGTAATAAATCTTCTCCATTGTATGATAATTCCGATTTGTGGAATTCCATGGTCGGCTCAAAGCAAACTTTTGTCCGGATAATCTCTCGCTCGAAGGTCGCAGGAGTCCGAACGATGCTAGAGAGAGGTGCCATTTTCACAAGAATCGCAAAAAACTTGTTAGCACTTGAAAATAAACTAACCTCAGTTTTTGCAGACAAAAGATAAAAATTTTACCGAAGATTTAAGAGCTTTAAAGAGATTGGATGTCTTAGTTGTAGGTTCTATATGCAAAGTATGTAAGGCTCTTAAGATCGACAATGGTGGAAATCAAGGTGGGAGAGATTAGCGAGAGATTATGTAGATTTGAATACCAAGCGGTTTTTCGTATCGACGATTACTATTTAATCTCATTTTATAACCGTATAAATATGATTAAATGTTATAACTCGAACGACATTTACCCAACTATAATCTCGACTTACGTAAGATTTGCATATTTGGAGTAAGGTGAGATGACATGCATTAAATGCACAAAGCTTCTCGCTCTTAGGATATCGTGCTTTTAAATAGAATGGTTTTACCGAACGTATCCTTAAGAATTAATGGCAGAAATAAATGTGATCTGCCATTGAATGTATTCTATCGAACAATTAAATACAAGGCATGCCACCGAGTATGAATACTCGAATTTAATACTCAAACCTCTCTCGCAAACATTGTAGCTCGGGCCATTGTTACAAATGCAAATCAAGAGGATCCACGTGATACCAATTGTCGACTCACCGATACCTCTTGGCACAAGTTGTTATTAAACCCGTTGGTGATACTCAAGATTCAATATTTGTCTCACGTTCCTCCTTTGTAGGTCCCGAGAGTAACATTCAGTGCAGGGGGAGGGGGGTGAATACACCCGAAAACCGATTTCTCAACTTAAAACGCGAATGCTCCTTTTTCAGGAGTGTGTCATACCGAACTAATCCAAAGCGTACTCAAATAAGTCCGTTCGAATCGCGTGGTAGAGTGACTAACTCCCATCGAGGCCTCGCTAGCCGACGAGAGTCGATCCGCACTGCTCGTATAAAGTTCAAGAGCGCGGAAAACGTGTAGCTCAAATTCGCTTAAGAAAACGTTTATATCAAAAATGGGCCACTATATTAGTGCGCGATTAAGTTTGCCGAAACTCCCTCCGCTGAATGATTTTAAAGATATTTTTAGTATGCACAAGAATCAATGAAACAAGAATAACGAACACGTAATTACGAGACGATTTTTAAAGTGGTTCGATCCAACAATCCTACGTCCCACTCCGTCCCAAAAGATCGTGAAGCTATGTATTATACCGAGATAGTCATTTGGTTTGCATGTACACTCGGACAAACACTCGGTCTTGGAGATTTATACCGAGCAAGTCTCGCTTAAAGGGTATCAAACTAAGCTAGTTTGAGAAACTCTCCAACTATGAAGGAGTCCCTTACAACAAGGATCACCCAACTATGAACTCCTTCGCCTAAGCTATAGATATGAACACCGAGCTTAGTTAGAGGGATAGGGAACGAGAATGTGGCTTCTAGAGCGACGAACGGCTAAGTATGGACTGGGGTTCGTGTTCATTCGCTCGATACTAGAGGCTATATGATTCTGTTGCTTGGTTCCCTATGAGTAGGTGTGTAGTCTTCGGTCGGAGATTACTTTCCGAATTACTTGCGTAAGATTTAGGACGCTTTATGAGTTGCTCTCTCCAATGCTCAAATGTGTTCTTTTTATTTCTAAAGTTCTCATGAGCTTCAATTTGATTTTATCCTCTATTTATAAAGCAGGTAGATAACGATAGATCCATTGATACGCACGATCCTTTGTCTCTATCTTTTTCGGGTAGCTAACCGTTCTTTCAAAGTATGGTTGCGTTGTCCTTTCCTCCATTTCTTGAAACTTGTCGACTCTGCGCCTTTAATAGATATAGGGACAGTGGCTAATCGTCATCGTCGGTGTTCGTGAAAGTTGGTAAGATGTAACATACTTCTAAGCGAGACCAAGCTTACTTCTCTTTTCCTCGTATTGAATTCTACCGATTTAACTTAGAGAATCTCGACAGCTAGGAAGATCTGTTTAGCCAGCAGTTGCCGAGAGTCCGGATCTCTTATTCCGCAGCATGCTCCGCCGAGCTCGGCTCCATCAAGATCAACCTCCTCGAAGTTCAAGTGAATTACTCCTCGCCGAGTTCACGCCCTCTACCGACTCTACCTTTCATTATATTGCTTCCCGCTCGAGTCCAAGATACTAAGTCTTCTACTGTACCGAGGCAGATAATCTATCGAGCCGCCCGAACCGACGCGTAAGTGTTTACCGAGTTTGAAACCTCAAAGACAAAACAACAGCTACAACCGAATGGTTCACCACCCAAGATAGGGTTTTAGGATCTTCAAATCTTCGCAAGTATTCGGTATAAGCATGTGGCTACCGAAGTTATGTCTCAACTGATCGGTGGAGAAGACCGAATCATCTCCCCAACATTTTTCCTCTATTTGATGATGCCAAAACCTAACACTACGACTCTATCGTAAATGAGCTCCCATGTGTATTACAAGTAGAATCAAGTGAGTTGTTCTTCAAGTCCTAGACTACCGAGGGAATCAGTAAGGTAACATCGTAAACTATACGTAAGCTAATCAACGAATTCCCTTACTAACAACATTTTCCCCCAACTATGCAATCTACCGCATCCGACTAAGTAAAACTGACAAAATATATAAGAGCAAAAGAGTGTGTGAGTCGAGCAATCACTTTAGTGATTCCGAGTGTTAACCATAAAGACAAATAAGGCCATATAGACAATAAGGAATTGCTCGTGAGCCAATAATGCTAAGGATGTTTTATAGATGTGAAGAAGTTCAAGATACTGCACATCAACCGCTATACTAAGAAGAACAAATAGTGAAGAATTACAAGAAATACAGAGCTAATAATCATCTCGAACTCGCTTAATCCTCTTCTTTGAAGTCCTTTGATTTAGATTCGGGAAGAGGCACCCATACATCCTATATGATCTTCCTCGCCCCGCATCTCCGCAAAGTCACCGGATCATCTTCATCTAAGCACTGGGCTTCAAAGAAAGATCCTTGATCTCCTTCTCAATAACTCCATAGTGAACTGAGCCATCTAGTTTCAAAGGGGGGCGGCTACCCTTTGGGCCGTACTCGACATCTATCTTGTCTTTTAAAGCCTTCTCGAACCCTTGCAAATATTTCTCAGATTCCGTCCTCATAAGCCATTCAAAGAAAGTGCATGAGACTCTGCGCTTTCGCACTAGTACCTCCGTAAATAATTTCTTTTTATGAAATCACCTTCTCGTGACTCCCACCTTAGAGTTCTTTCCCAAGGCATCCATTCATCAACTTTTGGCCATCTCGTAGATTTTGAGATCGCAGGTTTCCTTGAATCTTCTATATCCGCAGGAATGCTCTCCTTTCTCAGAATCCTCCTACTCGCTTCTTTTTCACCTTTCACCTCTCGTGAGCTTCCAAGTCTCGCTAGTCTCGAGCCTTCCTCGAACCGTCTTCTAACTGCCTTGCTTCTTCTCCCCTATACTGCATACTCCTTCCTCCATCTCGAGCCCTCCGATATCTCTGCATCTCAAGATCTTGTTCCTTAGAAGGTGGCATGGAGGGGAAGGTATACGTGTGCCCTTTCTTCCTCGAATCGCCAGTGTTGTGGATTTTTCTTTTCAAGTACCCTCGGGCTCGACAAATTGGTCTCCTACGTCGCCTTGTTCCTTCTCTCCTTTCCCCTATATGCCTCGTCCGTCACTTGGCCGTCCCGGGAGGCAAAGCCTAGGTCTAAACTCATTGGAGTTTTCCGTCCGGAGCTTTGCTCGCCGGCTGCTTTTCTGGGGCGGTATTAGCGCTTACCAAGAATTTCTCCTCTCAAGCCAACTTCTCATCGTAACGCACCGGGCTTCTCTCCTCCTCGAGTAACATACCTCTCGGGTCCTTTCTTTTAGAGAGAGGGGTAGGAAGCGTTAGGAATCTTTCTTGCTTTCTTGCTCTAAGAATCGGAGGAGGCAGGTAGGAATCCTCTTCCTCTTCGCACTCCTCGCCCGCATACTTCAAGAACCTCTCTTGGGTTATGTCGGGAGGTGCTTGGATTACCCGAGTAGCCACGTCCTGGGTCCTCGAGCCGCTTGGGCCGGCCCGCCCACACTACAACGCTCGTCGCGAGACACTTCGGGCCGCCGCTGGGCCTGAGTGACGAGGTCACTAGTCGGGAGTCGGAGTCACCCGAGATGCTCCCCGGCCACGACCACTTCCTCGGGTACCTTCAAGCACCTTACCTTTCCTTCGGCACTTCCCTTTCCTTCCTCACTTACATAAGAACATGCTTGGGGTGAAGGAACCGATACACTTCTCGGGTCTGTGACTTTTTTATAGCTGATCGCTGCATCAAGTCTGGGGAATATTGCAGCTTTCTTAGTGCCTTTTCTCGTGCAGCTCGCTCGTGCTGCCTAGCTAATTGAGCACCGTATTTTTTGTGGAGGCGTCCGTTCCGTCTCCTGGAGTTCTACAACCGCTGTCCACTCTCTACTTAGATAGCCTTCGACTGTTTGGAGCCGAGGTTCGGAAGGCTTGAGAGATGGAGGAGAGAAACACGCTGTGCTTTCAACCAACCTTTATACTCTGCAGCGTTTGGGTTTGGCGCGCAGCCGAATCGTTTCGCTGCTTATCGAAGTCGGCTCGCTACAAGAGGCGTTGTTCAAAAGACAGCTGAGAAAACTGCACAGGGTAGCCGACCGATTGCTGCTTCGAGTCCTTGGATTTCCTCACTATGAGCCTGGGCTGAAGCCTGCCTACCAAGCTCCTAGTGGAGGCAGTGCGCGGGCTTAGGAGTCGGTTCCTGAGTTCCTTGACTCCTCAGTGCCCTAGCCAATGTACTTTCGACATGCTAGCTTTTCGGTTAAAGGGCGCTTACTTCAAGGCGTACATTCTGGTAATCGCCGAGAAGCGCCTCGTTGACTTCGAAGTACCAAATTAGCCACATCGACTCGGGACGTAAGGATGCTCGAGCGGCGGTCTCTGCTAGGATATGGGAGCATCCTTGTCCAACTTGAGCCCCTCATCAAAGCCTCGTCAGCCTCGACCATCACGTGGGTATAGTCCCGACTGACATCAGTGTCGATTCAGCCGAGGGTGCAGCCGATACCGAGAGATAGGTCGGCCTGGTTGCTCAAGATGGCTGGCGTCGCGCCTAAGGGCTCTTTCAAGGGAGTAAACGCGACGGCTCGGTAGCCAATCTTGCCCCTGGTGATCAGCTCCTCCTCATGGAGCCATTCGTAGGAGCGGTGTTTCGAGGCTGACGCGCTCTCGGCCAGCTTCCTAGTAACCGACCCCAGCATGTGGGCCCGGCTCCGCCTGCTAGATGACTAAGTTGTCAGGGTCGGCTTATTCCTCTGATCCGTCAAAGACTCCTGATACTCTCATTGGAGAACTGGAGGCCTCATCCCGAGCCGATGCCTGACTCGGCCGTCTCTCGAATTCTTCGACTTCTATCTGTTGCGAGAGCCGCTTCTCGCCGGGGCTGGTATGCTACTTAGTGGAGGGACGCCCAAGGGACCGTCGATGCACGCATCGAGCTGCCTAATGACCCTGGTCTCATTTTTTCGTCACGCTGCCGAGACAAACTTTCCACTGCGAGTCTTCTCGGAGATGACTGTACTCCATCCGCAATTACGCAGGAGGCTCGGCAACCACTGCTCCGGCTCTGCCCTCCCAAGACGACGCTTACCGACTGTCTTCAAACCTTCTTGGTCTGGGTTTTAGAAGTAGACTTCGGATACCTCTTCTCGCGGGTGTGAGGTCTTCGAGCTTGTGGGACGCTGAGTTGCTCCGACTACTAGCCCGCCGGGCCGCGCCCGCCCTCGGAACCGAGTCTTTCTCGGATTGAAGTAGTTGCTTATCAAAGCAAAGTTTATGTTGTCCGCTTAGCGTAAATCTTCAATCATGACCGATATCGTTCAGCTTCCATACGACATTCTTCCTTCGACGCCTGTGTAAACAGCTTCTGTCGTCTTTGTCGAAGTTTTGTCGGGCCAAGTCTGAGGTAAATTCCTCTTAGGAATAACGGCACCTCGTCTACTTTTAGCTCTCGCTGCTGTCGGTCATAGTCGACATTTTCGCCTAGACACTGGATCAAGGAGCAGCCTTGTTAGCAAATGAGTCATTACGCAGCCAACGCCCGTGTCGGGGAAGCATGCCATGCTTCGAAATGTGGCTCAACGCTGTCCGCTTCCCACGTAACTCGCATGCATAACTCTCCATCAGCTCACTTTGTAGGCTACTAGATTAACCCTCCGGTAAGGGGCTGGGAGCTTCCTTCCGGGAGGGCTTCTTCCGATCGACATCTGACCCTGATAACAACGATGACAGACTGGGGGAGGTCGCTAATCAAGCCGAATTATGTAATCGGCAACGAATGTCCCTCTTATCGATTCAGCACTTGGATGGAGCTCACCTATTCGTCGTGGTAGGAAGAAAAATGGCGACTTCCTCGGCCGAGCCCTCAAGGCCTCGCTTCAGGGCATAGAAGCATCTCCTCCACGTAGCTGGGCTCCGCATGTCGAACGCCACCACACTCGGGCACTAGCACGATCCTTCTCGAGATCTCTTGCATAATTGCAAGACTGACTACGCTGAAGTCTCCCCGTCATAGTCTTTCAAACCGCAAAAAATACTAGATGAAGCTGCGTTGGAACAAGTAATAGAGAATATTAGCATATGATATCGAATGATCACGTAATTTTACCAAAGATTTTTCTACGAGGTTTTCGAAGACGAGTTCTTGAAAAAATATAGATTATCTCTAAAACTAGTGGTTTTGAGGGGTTTGCAGAGTGGTAGTGCAGGCGGGCTTCAGTCTTTGATCGCGATATGTATATATGTTAACGAAGATGCAACGCTAATTATCCACGGTTGCGCTTGGAATACGCTTCCTTGAGATGCGAGGTACGAGATTGATTTTTAAAGGGCAAAGTGATCATTAGCCGCTTCAAGTCAAATACCATTATTCGTACAATGGTATGCAGCAGCCAAAGAAAAGTAACTTCGATACTTGCCAAGCAATTCAATGCGTTATGTAGCTCAAAGATGCTTTTTCATAGAATGTCGTGTGTATTTAACTGTAAACTACATTATTGCCATTTGATTTATTTTTCTAAGGCATTGAATAGCAAAAAGTTTGAAATCTGAAAGTCATAATGCACGTAAATATTATCAAGTTGGCTACCGAGAAAGCAGATACTCAAACCTGTCACTGAATATCTGTAGTCAAGCATACGCCTCGTGGTGATGGTTGCCGAGTCTCTCATACCGACTGTAGCTTAGTACCGAGAGCACTGCCGCAATGCTCTCCTCTCCTCGTGTCCACTTCATCGACCGGGAGTCAAGAGGGGTCCGCCAGACTTAGCCCTACCGAAAGTTCTCTAAATCAGAACAGCAAGGACCAAGCCGCCAGAGGCTCTGGTCAAAGATATCAGTCTTCGTGGTCAGCATGTGATCTTTTTCCATCCTCGATATCCTCTTTTCGATGTATGATCACGGTCGAAGGAGTGTTCCGATAAGTCCACGTGCAGTCGCACCTCGTATGTAGCGTACTGGGCTCTGAGTGATTGCAATTGCACCCAGTAAAGTCACGTAAGATCTGGCACTCATTCCTCGTAATGAGATCATAAGCTCTGCAGCAGCTGGCCAATGTTTCTCAAACAAAGGATTTGAGCGCAGCAACTCCAGCTGTAAACACATTTGGGCTTCAATAGCTGACCGCCGCTATCGAATGTTGCTTCGGAAAACCATGGGATCAACTCTACCGCTAAGAAATTCGACACGCTCTAGAAGTACTGATTTCTCATCAATTCTGGCATCCCCGTGATAGTCATCGCCCATCCATGCAATCGCTTAAGTCCGATATTATCATCGTACCGTTTACTATAAACCCATGTCGCGTCCTTCCGCGATAGCTTAAGATTCTTCTTCGGCTTGAGCGCATATCTACCGCTCAGGATTTCCTGATTGAGCGCACACCTAGCAACATAAGTTAGGTTAGGACGCAAAGCAGAAAGTTGGTACAGTAATAAAAAAAGCTAATCAATAATAGCACGGGGTCTTCCGCTAAATCGCCTCATCGATACTCCCTCTTTATCAAGATCAATTTTCACGCCGTTATTCAATCGATCTCTGAGTTGGGTTTAACGGATGTGCAATCGGCTTTCTTGATGAGGTCTTCAAGCGTATTTACCTTGATTGATGAACGCCTCCGTTTCGCATTGTCTCACTTGAGGACCGAGGAAATAATTCTACTCTCTCTCTATCTTAGATATTACCCGAACCTTCTGTTCCTTCATCATTTTCTCAAACCGCTCGACACATGATGGACGCTGCTTCGAATCGAAGGCGATGTCAAGTGGCCTACGTAGTCTCGCACAGTAAAATGTCGTCTTCCGCGTCGCATCGCCGACACTGTGCAGCTTAATGCGCTCTTCGAAAACCTTTTCGAAGAAGAAACTTCGTCATGGGTGTGGTATCGTACTCAAGCACTGGGGTGCTTAGTTAACTTATGCTGCAGCCTTCCGAGTCTATAAACTGGATGTCTCTCTTAAAGCTGGGAGGTCGCTTTCATAGACTAGACTTCTTTAGTACGCTCGTTGCTGCGGAAAAGTGGGAAATGAAGCTCCTTTGACAGACCTCTAACTCTTCGATATGCGCGGCTAGTAGCTCAGCTCGATTGGCCCTCCCGTAATCGAGCGGACGTCTGGGCGAGAATCTGATTCCTTCACCTGACAAGTTACATTTGTCACGAGCCTTGCTTTTGTTCTTACTTTACAACAAGCAGAGCTTATCCTGCTATTCTGTAAGACCATGGTTGCCCGGATACGTGCTGATGACCAGTGGTCTCTGCCGGGTCAAGCCTCCCAAACTTGGTTTCTCGCTAACATGCAAATGCGCCTTCTCTCAGCGGCATCCACACGCCCCGTAAGGCATCCATCGAGCCTGGTTTGGAAGTCTCTCTCAAGAAACAAGAAGCAGCAGTATAAGGCACTTTCTCCCCGATAGGATCTGATCTTGCCTTGGCTCCTGCTTAATGATCTCCAATAAAACAAATGAAGTCGTGAAGCATCCAACCCAATGACCGCTATGATAGCTTTCAACTCTTCATCCGAAATTTAGTTCAACACATAGTACTGTGCGTTTGGGCATCTGTCAGCTAATTATTCTCAGATTGAGGCTGTATTAGGGCTATAAGAGTATGATCTACTGGAAGCTGCCACATTGCAGAAGCATCTTAGCTGGGTGAAACATCATGTTACCCCCCGAATTCATTATCCTCTCGTGAGGTCCCGCTACCACTGGGTTTCTTCATCGACCCGAGTTACCCGAGGGATTGACTCTCGGCTCGCAGCAGAGTGGGCTCGGGCCTACTTTCCGCCGCCGTCTTCGATTTAGTAGACTTGTCTTCATTTTCTTCATCTAAATCATCGTGCCCTGGATATCGGATCTTTTCAACTTTATCTTTTAAGCTCGTATCTTGTAGTCGCTACCAGTCTCGTATTCAAAGCTTTAGTTCTGCATCCCGTCTTTAGTAGGGTGCATTTTCATCCACGCAAAGGCTCATCTTTTAGCTTTCGCTCTTTTAAAACAACTCAGGAGCTTTCATCCACTGTTAGGGCTCCCATCTTGTCGTATCTTAAAGAAACATTTGTGTGTTTTCACTGTCTGAAGTGTCCGATATTTGAAAAGACCCTGAATACGACTCTATAGCTGAAGACTCCTGCCTGCTATCAAAGTTAACTCTTCCCATTATTGAGGATGAGCATTTAACCTCAAAAATACGAAAAATAAGATGTCTACGTCTATGTCGCTTACAGTAGATCTATTCGGGAAAGTAACATGCAAGACAAGAGTCGCCCGGTGAATTTGTCAGCGAGCGTCTTGCCGCTTCTGGAGCGTCCTAATTCTTCTGAACAGGCAAAGCAGTGTTGGTATCTACTCATTTCTTTCATGCCTCGCCAGTACTCTCTGCCATAGGCCTGATCCGCCGCCATCAACGTTCGTCGTGAGCGGCTGGCGGTAACTCAGAGGCCATTGCTGGCACGGGGTCTACGATTCCATGTGTATTGTAAATAATGACACTAATGAAGGGCGTCGTCATCGAGACGACCAACCATATGTAAGGCCGGTAGCGATTCTCATCGCTGAGTAAGATCGGACAACGGTTCCAATCCCCGCCTCGTTCATTACGCCATCGAAGCGCTTCGTCGGTCAGCCACGCCAGCTCTGCCGGTGTTTTTAGCCGCTTTCGGACAGCCGCCAGTACTGAGATGGTTGGAGTCTTCTCGCATTGCCTGCTTCAAGCAAACATTGTCAAGCAGCCTGGGCTGAAGTTCTGCCGCTTGCTATAGATATTTTGCCTGGGCCTGACAACACGCTTTCCTCGTAGATTTATCAATAACAGCGTCAAAATCACTCGATTCGAGTTATCGTATGCCTGATCGATTGCAGAGAAGATAATTTTTCGCAGGGTTCTTGGTATGTCATAGCAGCCCATAACACGTCAATATACAAAGGTGCCTCTGTGTAATTCTGAAAACAAAATTATATAAAGGTTCTTGGCTTTTATTTAAGTTCCTAGATGCTAAGTTTTGGAAAACCAGTCTATTATTCCTCTCGCATAGCTTCCATTTTTATCAACATATTTAATCATCGATCGTCGAGCGTCAATTTCTGGGTGCGCCAGCCAGAGTTCCGATTGTCTCGGCAGGCGATTGCCTGCTTCGCGATTTTCTTCTTCTATTCTTTGGGATCTTCTTCTTCTGATTTAGATCAGTACAGCGACCTGGGCGTCGAAGCCCGACGTGCGCGGCCGTCAGCGAGGCCCCATCGCCCACTTGCCTCTCACCCGGTCGAGCCTTCGTAATGCATAATCGATGGTGCGCCTTCACCTTGGATTTAGCCTTGGCGCGATTCGCAGATTTTCAAGATTGATCAAACCTGGTCAGCTAGCGCCAGCGAGAAGTGATGGTGGAGTTTTTCACGGCCGGGTCCAGCCCCTCCGTTGCCGCAGCTTGATGCTTGCCAGCACGCTCGAGCAAAGCAATGCTTTCATGTGTCGGCCTGCCATCAGCCTGTATCATCGCCAGCCAGCTGCGCCGGAGGCCACTCGACGCCTCAGACTCGCCCGCCATCAGGCCCTAGGCACATCGGGCATCCTGACCCAGACTTGGCCATCGAAAGCTGCCCTCTTCCCTCGGCTCTCAACAGAGGTCTTTTCCCATTCTCAAGATAATGATTTCCCCGAGAAAGTCTCTCGATTTCTCTCCACTCCAGCGTATCTAATCCTCGGAATACCGAAATGCCAGCACCACCGGAATCGCCGTCGCCAGAGGCATCGGCACGCCAGTATTTCAGCTCCGGTACCGGTCGCATGCAGAAGAGGAAAGAATGGTGCGCGAGAGTTTACCCCATCCTCTTCTCGCCACGGGCACACTCCTTTTTCTCATCGTGCTTCTTTTCACCAGTCCCTGCCGTTCATAAACAAGTCCGTTAGAGGCGAGCTCGAGTCACCGAGAGTTCACGATAATATACAATTGTCGCCAACTCTCCTCGCAGCAAGTTTTTTTCACAGCAGCCGAAGTAGACGTGGTTACACGATGCTGTCCCAGCTTCAAAATAGTGAGCGTGCCGCGACTCTTCTTCGCTACGTCTGATCGAGTCCTCCGCTTTCGCGATATTCGGAAGCATGCGAGCCAGAGTGCCAGGTGTTGAGTCTAGCCTATCAAACGCCGACGACTGCCTCCTCTCCTTCCCGATATGAGTGCCGCCGATTGCTGTTTCTCTTCTCGCATGTCATTTAGCGAGCAGCCAAATCACCAGATGCGTGAGCCAGGCCGATCGATGCTTTAGAAAAAGCCAGAAGACACTCAGGCTGGGCAGCCGCTGCTGCTTGAAGCTGGAAGATATGGTCAGAATATGCGATCGACGCACAAGGGGGAAGCTAGCGATCGTGCAGTGCATTAAAATTTGGAGATTTATCTCGCCCTGGGGGAAAGGCCGCTGAGGGCCTCACGGGTTCCTTCCAGCCGCACGTTTACGGCGACGAGCTCGGAGTCCCCCGAGCCAAAGAGCGCTAGAGTTCACCGCGAGGTTTTTCGTTTAGTGCCCGAATCCTTCGAGATAAGACCGCCAGAAAGGCTGCTTATCGCCAGCAGTTGTGAAGCGCCGCAGAAGAGACGATCTCTTCTCCAGTCATTCCTCCTCCTGTGCCGAAGGCGACGCACCTGAAACATCGAACGATGCACTATCTCCCCACGCCAGAGGGGACGGCATCTATTTTCTCGACCCGCCACCATCGTTTCAATGGCAAGGGCAGGTCATCTTAACTTATTGACACGAATAATGATATGAATGAAGAATGATATGCAAAGGAAAAGAGTTGACCGCTTGTCTGCACAGCTAGACCATTGGCGCTAGCCCCAGAGAACTCTGAAGCTCGATGTCATTCGTATCCCGGAAGAGAACGTGTCAGTGTAGAGGGGGCGGCTACTAAAGTCATTTCCTGTTCTGTAATGCTAACGCCTTAGTAGTATTGAAGAAATAAATAGACAATAAGTCGCTGGTCAGCGCAGGTAGCGACGATTTCATCAGGCATCGCTAGTCGATCGAGTCGTATTCAAGATTATCCGCATGTTTAATATGCGAGTGTCGCCGCTAGTTAAAATGTTTACATCAAAATAAGCCTTCAAAGATATTAGTGGCAGTTTATTTTCTGTTGAGCCGGCTTCCAAAGATATTTTTCGCATGCACAATAATCACGCAATAAAGAATAATGAACACAGAATAAAAATGACGGTAAATAATAACAATGAAGGCCCATCACCCCTAAAGATCGTAAAGACAGGATTATACGGAGATATAGTCTCGTTGGTTTCTCAGAGGACAGAAACATCGCTCCTGGAGATTTATATTAAACATAGCTCATGGTATCGTGAAGGAGTCTCATAATAAGTGATGTTCGACGATGAACTCCTTTCTTCGCCTAGCTAGGTAGATATGAACAACTCGGGATTAGGTTGGGAGGATGTGTGAACGAGAATACGCTTTCTAGCACGTAACCATTCAAGTATAGACTCGGGGCCTCGCAACCGCTTGACAGGAGGCCAAGGCGATTCTCAGCTGCTTGGTTCCCCATGAGTAGCGTGTTTTTCCGGGAGATTATTTCTGGAGTTAGCGATGCAGTTGCTTCTAATGCCGTGTGTCTTCAGCTTCTAGGCCTCTCGTGAGCTCCCCGCTCATTTCATCCTCTATTTAAAGAGCGGTATTAGACTGCCGAGACCCACTAATCCCTCGTCCTCCTCGGGTACACGCCTACAGCCAAAGAGCCGAAAGGCTCAGCCATAGATACCGCTGTTATTGGTCGAGGCTCAGAAAGCTGGTGAGACGTAATTGCATTCAAGGAGATCTGAGTCGATTTCTTCTTTCATTTCCGCCGATTTGACAGGATAGAACTGACACCAAAAGACTCGGCCCAAATAAGGTCGGTGCCCGATTTCCCATTCAAGCAGCATGCTTTGCTAAGTCGGCTCTATCGAAGATTGCCTCGAACTACTTCGTTAAGTTCAGTTTCATTCTTTCAAGATGCTCAAGCTGAGTTACTGTAATGAGGCGTATACGGGAATGGGGGTCCGCATGCGGAGTGGCCGCCCGAGCCCGAAACCTCGTGAGACAAAAATGTAACATGTGCCATAATCAGCGGTTTGTCGATTTCCTTCAAAGGTTTCTCGCCCAAGATACTGGGTATTCAATGCCAAATAGTATTTCGCAGCACAGGCTATCGGGAAGTTATGTGTCAACTCGACGAAGATCAATCATCTCCCAAGATCCCTACTAAGCATCGCAGATCGACTCTGTCACCTGTGGAAGTCTGGATTTCATTACGCAGTCGCATCGGGGCTAACTAAAGAGATCTAAGCAATCGAGAGCGCTTTCGCTTTCGTTCTTAGCAAGAAACTCGTTTCTTCACGATCACCGTCTTCTCGATATGTGAGGTCGACGGCAGCTGTCGATATTCACACGCCAGATCTCCTGTGAAGAATCAGGGGGAAAATGACGGTACACGGTGGGAGCCAGCGGAGATGGGACACCCAATCATGATAGATACACACTAAAACAGCCAATGAAGGCGCACTTTCACGTCGCCGCTATCGGTGCCGCCGGAGAATCGAGGCTTGTCGCTTGTGGAATCGACAGTTCAGGTTGACTTGATCTAACCTGGCATCCCGACAATGGGTTGAATATTCAGTTAAAAACACCATCATCGCCAGGATACGCATCTCGGCCGGGTCAGTGTTCCCTTTAGGTCGTTGCATTCTTCTTCACCGAATCTACAAGTTTGTCAATCTATAAGGATACACCTGTTAACATAAGTTATGGGGCACTTCTTCCCTGCAGCTAGAATAAAGAATCAATGGTCAGCTCCCACAGTTAACGGATACTCCTTCACGTCGCCATCAATTTTCAGATTTGTATTCATGGTAATTCAGTTTGCTTGAATACTGTCTTTCGATAAGATCTCTCGCGTACTGCTTTTTGCTCGGGCAAAGAGTTGTTACTCAGCAATATAAATTAGTAATAGTGTCAAGACGTTATTAAATATACGTTAGTTCATAATAAAGTTTCTCTATGCGTTGCCAGTTGGTCAGGCTTCCTCTTTTTGAGATCACTTAAAAAGAAAGATTCAGCCGAAGCCACACAGCCTATTAATTACCAAATTTCTTTAGCAGATCCGGGTATCCCCCTGCTCAGCCGACGAACGTTCTTTCTTTCGACATTGCACCAAGGAAGTAGTTCATCTCCCCATCATTGACAGTCTAGAACTTTCTCTCTCATTATCTTCAAATACTTCACGGGGCGCTCACATTTTGAATCGGGCGGGCATCGCACCGCAGAAGTCATTTTTCTCGGGAGCTCGATGCCGATTAGAGTGAGCCTATCGGCTTCCTCTTTTCGAAACTCTTTGCGAGGCAGAAACCATGATGAGGGCATCGCAATTAGCCTCGGTGATTCTTAAACCTATATAGAAAGCATACTGTTTATAGTTGCCCGCTGTGGTCAGCCACTAAGATACCTAAGCAAATGCCTTCTTACATCCATTTGAGAATCCTTACTGCCGCATGAACCGCACAAGGAGCGAATGCTCCCTCACACTCTCTCCCCGGCCCGGGGGCAATGTCGAGCTTGCTTCTCACACGACGCTGTTTTGATTACGCTTCGTTCATGAAGGGGGGATTAATTCTTATCAGCTGTTCCCCGGGAGGTTCATTACCTGCACTGTGGAGCTAATATCAAGCTGAGTTCTTCTTACATTGCCAGTGATCTGGGCCACAGCGTGTTCTCTGTCGAGAGTAAACAGTTGGTACTGATCTTAAACTTAAAGAGCCCGGTGAAGTGACTTCAATGACGTTTATCGTAAGAGCGAAAGAGTCTGGCCATGCATCATCTACGCTGGGCTTCTTTCTCGAATTACGCCTGAAGGCACAAGAGGCTAGGCATTTCACTGTTTCATGAAGAATTCGAGCGTTCAATGAAGTTCTCTAGCAAGCTTTTGCCAAGGAACGACAGGCCTTCCTCGACGGATGGGTCGCCGCAGAGTTCGGGTGCCACACTAAGGCGCTTCAGGGTCCGGCAGCAATGAGCGCCGAATGCGACAGGGACAAGGAGTGGGTGAGTCTAAGTTCTCTTCAACCCCTACCCCCACCGTCAATGATGCCTTGCTATCATCCTTCATCTTGAGATCCCGCAGCCGCCGACATCTTTCAAAGATACTTTAAGCTCCGAAACTTCGAGCAAACAAGATGAGGGCTTTCTCCACTCAGGTCCGGTAGGGGGGCATTCTAAGGCTTTATCGACCAGAGTAAGAATAATCGCATTTTATGTAAAGACCTTAACCTGACTCTCCATCATTGCAGGGATAGCAAAGACAACAAAAAATACGAAAGTTCAACGCATGTCTTTCATGTGTTGATTTAGCCAGTAGTGAAGTTGTGCAGGCAACAGTGGCAGGAGTCAGCCCTGCACCGGGGCCTGTCCTCAGAGCGTTCGTGCTCGGGTTTTTTTTAATGCTCAAGACACTAGCTGGTAGAGCTTGTCGAATTCTGCAGCCATCAGCTTCAATAAGCGCAGTTTCCACGAGGAGTTGAGAAGTTTAGTCCCTCGATCCGGTGTATCTCGAATCTGATAATTCTTTTCTTTTTTCCACACCAGTCTGTCAATGTAGGTATCCTCAAGTATTGACATCGATTGTCGCCATGAAGACTTCACCCACCTATATCTGGAATCACTACAATGACGGTGCATACTTCAAGTCGATCGCTCAAAGTAACCATGTGCAGGTCAGCGAGCGCACGTAATAATGGAGACAGCCGACCGCACGTTCTCGGTAAAAGCCACACATTTGCCGTCAATACTTGTTGGGTAGTCTTCTCTATTCATGAAACATCGTGCCGCCTACATTTCACCAGCATCGTTATTGGCTCAGCCACCGCCTTGTCACTTGACTTCACTAAGAAAGGTGCAGCTGAGTTTGGCGGGCGCTTGGCTTTCCAACATAGATATTTTATTCTCCGCGGGCCTCCCCACACCATTTTTCCTTTGGGATTGCTCCAAAAGCTCAGGAAGGCACCAGCAATGTTAACACTGCAACTGACTGATAGAAAGGTTAGCCAGGCTGAAGTCCTTCACCCTAGGGGGGGCTGGGACTGGACCCTTATGCAATGCCCTATACTCTTGTGTACTTTTCAGTTGTCATCAACTCACTGGGACCTTCTTTCTGTGCAAATAATGCTCTATTGAAAAAGAAGGTTGGGCGTCGCTGTCCTTTCCATCCCCGAGTCCTATGCACCGCAAAATAGAACAATTTTACCTAGCCTCGCCAAGCTCGTCCTGCGCACAGCTGGCGGGCTGGCGATGCCTGGGACGGGCTTGTTTCCAGGCCTTCGTACCTTTTCTTCTTTTCATCTTTTTCACGCTTCATCGAATTGGAGGTACATTTTCTGGTACAAACTCCGACATCTTCTTTTTCTCTTACGACTTTTATACGTATTTCTGATTTCCCCGGCTTCAGCAGAAACTACGCGCAGATGCACTCACTGGTTCATCGTCGTTCTTCCATTTGGCCTTTTATCTGATCGTGGTGCCACAACTTTAGTCGGGCTGTTTAGCTGCCGAGGTAAGTCAGGATCTTGTTTTCTTTGCACGTAGATGGGGGCCAACATCACTTTCTCGACAAATGGGCCGCCCAGCTGTAGCCTTGAGGCTGTACATGTACAAGGCCACGGAGACCGGCTCAGCTCTCAGTTGGCCTGGCGTTACTCGCCAGACGCGCCATACTTCATCACTCATCTCGGTGATTAGGAATTTTTTCGGTCTCTGCGAGTCGGGAAAGCTGAGCTCTCAAGATTTTTCTCGCACACCCTGGTCAGGCATCGATATCCGGAAAGCTTTCTGGCGTCAAGATCGTCACGGGCGACTGCTTTAAACTTCGCACAGCAAATCTCTTCAACTGAAAAGCCTCACAAGGAAGAAGTCTCGATTTTCTGCCTTTTTGGTTTGGGTCATCTTCTTCAATCGGTGCTTACTGGCTCCTCGCCGTTCGCTCCTCAAGGAAATTCACGGGGGGGGGCCAATCATCTAAGTAATTGCCGCTGGCAGCAGCCGTAGCGCTCGCGAGTTATGGTGGCATAAGTTTAGTTTAAGTTTGCCTCAAATTCTTCAGCTATTAGGCATTGCTCCGGCTTGATGCCCACTCGCTCGAATGTTTCATCTGAATATACATGAATGCAGCCCCTTCATGTCCCACAGCCTATGCAATGTAGGGTCACCCGCCGCCGAAAGGAGAAGATTTTAATGTAATAGTAGAGAGAGACGGCGCAGCTGCCGTAGCGAACATCCCAGTAACCGGGAGAAAGCACAAGAGAGAAAAGATCGAAGAGGAAAAGGAAAAGAACAAGGAAGAGAGAGAGAGAATGGAACATGTGAGAAGGTGGAATGCAGGTTGAATTCGTTGTGGAATCAAAACATCCTCAGCTAGGCGAAATACATTGGGGGGGGGTTATCAGCTTAAAACAGGGTTTTAGGGCCCCTGACTTAATCAAGATCCCACGTGGGAGAGCTCGAGACGGCCAGCCGCTTTTTTAGTCGATCCGGGGGATTCACATACGGCGTGTGACACACTCCCCTTCGCCTTGTCCTCGGGGCACGGGAGCGATCCTAGGATTAGCCGCTCGTAATTCATAGTGCATTACTTCCGTGTCTCGGGCATGCTGAGTTCGCACCATCGTGAATGCATACAAAGAACTGATTGCTTCCACGATGCAAACATATCGACGCCCCACACTACTCAAGCCGGGACCATGGTCACCCGAAGAGGATTTGGTCTTGTTGTCTTCTCGATTTGGCACAGTTCGCCATCTCGCTAGCAAGATCATACGACCATTATATTTGTATATTGTCATTGATCCTCTTCGGATATTTGTAGCACCACACAACGCCATCTTGGGAACACAATACTTTCTTTTCACTCCAATATCAAAGCAATGAAATCTTTCCCCGGTATAGTGTTGTTAGACAGATGATTTATTTTCAATACATACGACGTAACTGACGATAGTGACACGTTCCGTGATCGCCAGCCTAGATTCATCGGGTCAATATTGAAGAAATAGAGCCCAGAACACTGCATCTAAATGTTTAAGACGGGACTATTCATATCAACGCTTTTGAGCTAGATTGGAACTCAAATTTCCGCCTCCACCGTCATATGCCAGTTCAGCTTTCAAATGAAGGTACGACATTCTCCTGCCTCCGAATGGCGGGGGCCCAGGGGGGGTTATCGCGGAATAGCCCGTGGGCCTCCTTGCGCACTATGAAATGATGTTCACCCTCAAAAAAAGCCCTCGCTCAGTGACTGATAGTTGCAGCTCACTTCTCCGTGAACTCTCTGCTCAGCTTGAAATTGTTACTGCTCAAGCGTACTTTCATCTCTGTATCCTCTAATAAGTTATCAAGTCAAAACCGCGGTTTCAGCAGAAAGTTTATAATCCACTTCCCGCCCCGAGGCATATTATCATCGCCGTAAAGAATGCCGCTTTGGGAACAGCAAGATATAGCCGGCAGCGTTTTTGTCCATTCATAGTCTCTGGGGACGGGTGCTTCTTTCTGCTGCAAAGTATTGCATATCATGCCGCCAATACTAGCTTCATGAATAGTCGACACTGAAGCGACCGGTATTAGCCAACGCGCCGTAGTTCTTCTGAGCGAATACGCTTTTCTCGGTAAGCTATCAATAGAGATATGCCCTTCTCGAAGGAGCTTCCATCGCTAGTTATTTGTTCTTGCTGCGCCATTGTCACTTATCTTCGCCAAGATATCCGCATAGCCAGCAGCCACAAGCCAATCGGTTATCGCTGGGTACCTCATCTCCACCACCTGGGCTTCACTCGGAGCTCAACATGAAAGTAACATTTCTGATAGATAATCTAAGAGCCTCCATGTGCCTTGTTTAATGCCGAGACGTAAGCCTTCTCCTGCTGCCAGTTCAGCCCCGAGAGCTGTGGTCACTGGACAACCCAAAATAATAAATATTATACCACAAAGCCCATCAAGTCACCAATTCTGCCCGAAGAGTCGCTCTTGCACAGGGCTCATTACAAACATTTGGCCAGAAGGGTTGCAGAAAATTTCTCGGAGCAATCTGTGCTGGCCGTGCCGTTAACACGCCAACTGCAGTCATCGTAAACGTTAATCAGCAGCGCAGACAGTCACAAACACCGTGACTTCTACATCTGCCGTAGCAAATGGGAAGAGATGACCCTTCCGTTCTCCACCAGCCTATCACAGCTACACCGGCTTAGTGGTGATCCCCCTGGTGGGCTCGAATAGACGCCACTGCACCAAGAGGCCACTGGTGGCGCCGCAGCTCAACTGGCCTTCATACGCGTATAGTCGCCAGGTACAGCTCTATCGGGAGAAATCCATTTTCTACACGTGAAAGGATCCCCAGGGGGCCACGTTTGTTACAACATCATGGGGCCTGTATGAGCCTGAATTCCGCAAACAGCAGTGAGTCAATGACACCAACATTCTCCACCTAACAGTTTCGTCTCAGCTTCCGTATACCCCTTGCCCATTTGTTAACACTGCACAGCTTTCAAGTTTGGTAAAACAAACCTCGAAAGGTATCAGGGGCTTACCTCGATGCACCGAAGCACAACATTGGCCGGGAACTTCCGATCATTCACGTATTCTGACTTCCACATGGTCAAGAAGATTCTATTAAATTAGCTCCAACGCAAGCTCTTCGCCAGTGCAGCTTCTCTACGACGCCCGTTCCACCGCAGCCGCCGCATATTTTTCTCGATACTGGGGGAAATGCTGCACTATTTCCATGTCATTTCGCACAAACAGAGGTTAAAGGATCGTGTGAGTCTCAAACGCTGTAGCTAATTTCACTCAGCCTTCCTTCTTTTTCTTCGTCATTCTTCACGCACGATACTTGTCAGTTGAAATGACTCGACTAAATCGAGTTAGGTGTCGCTTCTTCCATCTAGAATCAAGATCGGTTAGGGGCGGAAGAGGGTTGTTGAGCCGTGCTCGTAGGTACGAGCCTTCCGCATCTACGAGCGGGCCCCGCAGCCCCCCAGCCCGCTGCCGAGCGGGTCAGCGCCGATCACGCCGAACGCCTTCGTGGGCTGCCCGGTTCCCAGTCGCTCCGAATTACCCTCGCCGATACGATTGCCGGAAGGGCAGGGCGCACTTACACATTTCTGAACATATTACCGTGCCGAGCGAGAAGATTTTAACGCCCCGTTTTTTGGAGATGTAGGCTCCGCGGGATAAACACTCCACTGTGAGACCCATGGGAGGAGAAGCCACGCCAGCAGCAAAAGAGCGAGAGGGAAGGGGGGGGGGGGGAAGAGAGAGAGAATGGAACAGAGCAGCTGAGAAGTTGTATACATCAATTCTTCGCGCTCAAAACATCCCTCAAAGGCTTCTCTAAATAGCATTACCTAAACATTACCGCTCCCAAAACATAATTAAACGTAAATTAACTCTACCAAGATAGGTGGTGCCTTGGAGAGGCCCACGTTCTGCCGAGCTAGTCATCTTTCCCCTTTGTTATACTTGGTGCATTCGCCGAGAAATTCTCTCATTTTGCCTAAATGCTTAAAGCGCAGGCAACCGAGGTACGACAATCACTACCGAGAATGTCCATTTTCTTGCAGGCTAATGGTGTCTCGGCCATGTAAGCGTTGCTGAGGGATTGCAGTTCTCGTTACGGACGTGAGAAAGCTCTAGATCCTTCTCCTGCCACGATCTTTCTTACCGAAGAAGATCTTTGCGGTATCACTCGAAAACCTGCCTTCTCCTTGGCCGTGAGCCGAATGCCCGTCAGCCAGAGTCTCAAAGGATTTTGTTATTGAGGCCGACCTGCTTCAGCCGAACCGGTGCCACACGTCCCCGATCGGCCGCTCAGCATGGCGCTTGCTTGATCAAATTGCCCCCCCTCGTAGCCTTAGTTCTAAAAAGGAGAACACCGCACTGGGTGGCTAAGATCACAAATGGCTGATAGTCAGCAGCAGTCACTCGCCGAGATAGCCCGCACCCAGGTAAACATCTCTTTGTCGGGAGAACATCTTCTCAGCCATTGATCACACTGATCTAATCGAAAGCCGTCATGATTCGCCTGACGATGCGTGCTTCAATCGCCCCATGAGCACGCTGAGCCCGTCGGCTTAGCAAGGTACAGCAGTCGCTTACTCAGATCGCGCTCGGTAGTGGTGACGCGCTGAGCCGCTGATTGCATTCCACGATCTGTGCCGTGGTCTCTTCAGCGTGAGTTACTGGGAGTTCCAGCCTGCTAATGGATACCCCGATGTCGTTTATCATGGGAATGAACTGCTGCTCTCACACAAGTAATATAATGGTGCTGAACGGCTGGTACGTATGTTTTTCATGTGAGAATGGGAAATATCTGATATTTCTGACACATTTGAGTAAATAATATAAGATTTAATGAAGCAGAGCGCGAGGCCATTTTTCAAAAAGATATCTGTTGAGAACAATAAGCTTTCAAAAACGATGACAGCACATACGCCGACACTGTTAGTCCCTGGCATTTGTTACGTGCACGCGCTGGGATACTTGTGTCCAAGCTTTTCTTCCTTTCTGTGGTCAGTTGCTATCAGAGTCTCAAGCAAAGTTGAAGCAAGCCTTCGATCGCGGGTAGAGTGATTCATCAACCATCCTTTCTTGTGATCGGTGTCGCATCGTAGTTCTAGTACACATTATGATAGGCCTTCATGTTCTACTCTTTGAAACATGATTTATGCAAACTGGGAACATTTGCTAAAAGCTATTCGAGGCGAGTCAGATTTGTAAAGGAGCGGAACACGTATGCAATGAAAATAAGAATGACAACATGACGGTTTGATACACAAGATAGATTCACGCTCCGGGGACATGAAATCTTGTGCACGGCAGCTCAAAGAAAGGCAGATCGGGACAGACCTTTCTACAGGTTTTACTTTATAGATCAGCCCCGAAGTTTGAAGAAGCACACTCACGCTCTGGCACAAGAACGTTTCACCAAAATCTCGAAGGTTCAAGCTTAAGATAGGAACCTGAAAGCTTAGATAGAGAAGGCCTTCTCAGAGAAGAACCAAAATGACAAATCTAGTTGTGCCGGCCGCAGCTTGGGAGCCTACGCCAGTAGTGCCTCAGCCTCGCTTAAAGCTGCATAATGCCACACTTCTCTTATTTATAGTTGTGACTCAGCAGATCCGCCGAGAGAATACACGCGCTTGCCAAGACGGCGCCAGGGTTTTGAATGCACGCTCGCAGAGCGGTTGGCTTACATTGAGGCATGTTTTATGTCGGTAGGTTCTCTTCATCGTCGAAGGCGGTGGGGCTCGTCGCACTCAGCTGAGCTGACTTTCTACCTCACAACATAAGTTTTTCTCTCGCCGATGCCGATCGAGGCTGATCGCCGCCGCCGATGCCAGCACGGCAATTGAGTTGTAAATCATTCGCCAGGACGTCGATTCTGGCGAGTCTTTCTACCGAGCTCGCCGGCGATGACGGCTTTTCGCTTTCCGACCGGCGATGTAGCCAACCGAGTTTCTTCACAGATCAGGCTGATTTATCGTCACCCACTGGAACCGCCGAGATTTATCTTCTATCGAAGCGAAACCTGCTTTGCAAATCGAAGCTCCATCAACTTAATGACTTGGGCTCGAACTTTGGCTATCGGAGCAAATTCGGCAATTCTGCTTCTTTGCCAGTACTTGATGTAACGATGCATGAAAGACGCGGTTCAGTCTGTCACCTCATCACACACCACACGGGGCCATGGGTGCTGTGAATCCAGACTGGTCATCGTACTCAAGATTCTTACATCTTCTCATAATTCGACCACATAATATTCTTCTATTAGATGAGTTATGCAAATAATACAATTCATATCTCAGCAATAATTTTCTTTTGTTTGGCCTGATTTATTTATTTTCAATTTTTTTCTCTATTTATATACTCACTGATAGGCAGAAAATAGACAAATGTGGTAAATTTATACAGAAAATAGAGGGGGCACTATAATAAGATAATTCAAATAAAATCTCCTACCAAAAATTACACCCAGGTCAACATTGCTTCGGGGCTCTATAACGCATACTAAGTAAAATTTGCAGATTATATTTCGATTTCCATTATTATTACGCGTACGTAGAAAGGCACATCCCATCATCCTGGTTAAAATTTGGATGATGACACGGAAAACAAGTATTGAGGAAGATATTATACTAATTAGTTAAAGTGCATCGCGTCCCGTCTCTTAACTCAATTTTGATACTAACCACCGCTCCCGTACCCCCGCCCTATCCCTCACTGTCAATGACAAGTGTGAATTGTATCATTTAATGGCGGTTGGTCACAGCTGCCTATGCAGTAAATTCCGCATCTGCAAAGAGCTCTGAAGACGCACTCTGCTTTAGCTCAGCCATTCGCAGATTACGATGGTCACGCTAACGGGCCGCAGATTGTGGCCTTGCTACAAATTTCGGTTTTTGCCTCTATCATATTGAATATCTATGTCACCATATTTAAGTTCTGTTACAAAATAGCTTTATGAAATAGTATAAAAGCTGCCACCCACCACTTTGCAAGATATGCTGATTTCAAGTCTTGAGTCTCGAGTTGTGCAGTTTGTGTTTCTGGCTGGTCTCGGCTCATAGTTACTGTCAACGCTGATCAACAATTCTTTGTTGTTTTGTTTTTGTCTTCTAACAATTGAACATTTTTCGCTGCTGGGATTTAAGAATATTATTAGTCGCCGACGGATTTACTCGGCTAGTAAAGCCAAACGACGCTGGCAGCACAAACATTTTGTACTATTGACTATTTTTCAGCTCAAAATGTTGGTCCGCGAGTGAGTTCGTGGTAAGAATACACGGGTCCAGTTCTCTCAACTCACGAACGCCCTATCCAAAGAGTTGTAACAAGATCGAAATAGGTTCAACAGGAATGACAACCGCCAATCACAAAGGCTGAGCAGGCCGGACGCTGAGATATTTCCCGCTATACCTATTCGTATCGGATCATCGACAACAGAGTCCGCGAATCGCGTAAAGCTAAATCGCTTAATGAGTGAAAATCAAAGCGATGTAAAGTTCCGGGCGAGAGCGTTGTTTCGTCGGCATAGCTAACGCTTCTTAAGTCATAATTTATCGCATGCACAAAGAAAATCAATGAGTGGGCTCTTATTGCCGGCTATTTAAAGCGCCTGATATCAACAACCCTACGCTTGGTCGCCCCGGCATCGCAGAGGCCATCCAGTGGGCTGAGTTACGCCTGTATATCGACAAAAGCCGCGGGCTTCGGGGATCATACAGCAAACCCGTTACCTCTGTCAGTCTTGCGCGTCGTCACCCTAGCGAGTCCGGGGCGACGGGAGTTCAAACGAACCCCTTCGCTACATAACGCTTAAATGCAGGATAAGCGAACGAGAATGTGGTTGTCTAGTTTACCTGTCAAACAGGCGTTTGTCGCCGCCACAGAGCATAGCCTCGCCTGGTTCCGGAATGATGGGTTGCCGGATGGTCACTGGTTGGGAGCCCCGCGAAGATTTAGTCGCTAATTTTTCAGCCGCTTGAATGGTCAAGGCAAGCTTCGCTTCTATTGCACAGTTCTTGAAGTATCTTCGCCTGAATGAGCCTCTGAGCGGGAGAGAAGAACTGCTGGTTCATCTTCTCTTTCGCTTCGCGGTGGCAGTTCTTCGCGTGGTAGGTACGCGTTCTTTTTCCTGAAATATAGCAATCGTAGCTTTAGTAGTAGATAACAATGGCGCTTGTTGTCGAGGATGAGACGTGGTCAGCCTCGAGGCAATCGAAGTCGACTCAAAGCCGACAACACCGATAGCTTGGTCAAAAGATTCAAACAGCTTTGTAACATGTCGGTGTTCCATTTTGCATATTCGGAGATAGAGCTGCCGGTAGCTGGGCTATCGAAAATGCTCGAGTCCGGGCTGGAATTACCTCGCCGGTTCATTTCAATCGACTTTCGCCATATCTTCGCGATCACCGAGTCTTCTGTCGTGGTACAAAGTCGACGAAACAGTTTATCGTATGCAGTTTCATTGCCGGAATCTGCAGAGCCAAATACTATCATTCAAAGGAATGGTTCACCGCTCGAGCGCGGTTTCGTGATCTTCAAATCTTCTCAACAGCCGGGCTGGCCCAGGCCGGGCGGCGATCTCGGCGCGAAGAGCGTGTGGGGTCATTCTCTCCACAAGGAGCAATGAGATCGGTCATCACCCACCACTTTCCTGAGTCGGATGATGCTAAAATCCCAGTCATCTATGCTAACACTGGGCCCGTATAGAAACAAAATCTCCCCACAAATATTACAGTAGACAGATACCCACGCCTGGGACAGTAACACTCTCTTACGTAAAACAGTGCCAAAGGTAATCTGTCAGCATCACCGACATGTGGGGGGGGGCTCAAAGAAGGATTCCAAAGGCCAAGGATAAATGAAACACGGCCGATAGACAACAAGCAGTTGTCTAGAGTTGTAAAAGCTGTATCAGAGTAAATATAAGAGAAATTACGCATACAATTCTTCAGCCATGCCAAGAGAATGCCAAAAGATTTCTCCAGTGAGAGACACGAATTTCTCTGACTGCCTAAGAACTGAGTCAGCTCCGTGAGCAAGATCTCCACATCCCGCATGCGATCTTCCTGGGGCTTCGTAAATTCCGCACACAGAGCTCATCTCGCTCGCCGCGCACGCCACTTCTCAATCGCTGAGTCATCCTGCTTCGGTGGGAGGTAAGGCTGGGTTCACCGATTTCTCTATACCAGAAGCAAATGGTGTAATGGGTATTAGCGAACATCCACAATTCAAACCTCAGGCCGTGATCGTAATAAAGGTTCCTTCTGATGAATACTCGCATTCTCCCATCTTTAATGGTCGGAAGCCGGTATCTCTCTGCTCGCCACCTCGCCCCCCAGTCGCCGCTTCCCACTCGCACCGCATGGGAATATCGCTTTAGAGAATTTCTCTTTCGCCGTTCTTCACTCTCATCAGCCAGCGTCGTGCTTCCGCCGGCAGCTCGGTTCGCTCCAGCCGCCGATAGAGTCAGGCTCGATTTCACTCCCAGGGGATCACCGCCAGTCGAGGGGCTTCTTCGCCCAGCCAGGTACAGACGCATTCGGGATACCGCCAAGACGCTGCCGCCCCTTCTTCTGCCCTCTTCACTGTTATTTATTTATGGTGCCCGCGCTTTCTCCTTCGACGGGGCTTTTGTCTTTTCTGCGCAAAGTTTGGGATTGCCGTTAGTCGCCATTCTTCCATGCCACAGCTCATTCCAGCTTGGGCTCCTCGCCAGGCTGGCGTCACAGGGTTGCCGAGGTTGGAATTTGGGCTTGCTTGCCTCGACTGCAGGAATTCTTCTTCGAGCCCACCCATCGCCGCCAGGGACCTCCTGGTCAGCCTTAACCGGGCGTCGAGTAGTCCGGCCGAGCCACTGCCGTGCTAGCCGGCTCAGCCGAACACTCGGAAGCTCTGCCTGAAGGAGTTCTAAGCTCGGCACTGGTTTTGGACGTCGCCAGGCCAGATTTTCTTCTCGCCTTTCGCTTCGCAGTCCAGAAGCTATAGTTTTTCTCGCACTCTTTCTTTCTTCACCCACGCCATTCTTCTTCCTTTTTGCAGGCCAGGTCAGCGATACCTTCGATAACAAGGATGAACACCCAAGTTTCGTTATAATTTCTCCAATGCGGTGTTTGCTTCTCCAGAGTTGTATGCCGAGAAGAGAATCTGCCATTCTTCTTCGCTCGCCCAGCTTTTCATCATCTGTCTTCACCCACCGCGAGGTCTGCCGCCGCTGGGCGTTTGCCGGGTGAATGACTCAAGATGGCCGAGGCTGGTGCCGCTCAGTCTGTTCAGAGTCGTCTTATCTCCTTCCGACCAGCCTCTGCCGGAGTTCGAACCGCCGTTACCGCCGGTTACCGAGCATGAGCCGACGGGTGGGCCGATGAGATACGACGTAAGCCGCAGTTGGTGGCCAATGCACTTCTTCCACACCTGGCGATCGCGCTTTCACCCCCATGCATCACATAAGTAGCCTAGATCAACGGTGACTGCATCGGGTCGCCGCCAGCAGTCGGCAGCCGAGGATCACGTTCTGCAGCCCAGATGGCCGGAAGCCGCGCTGCTTCTTCGCACGGCATGTCCGATACCATCGCCTGTATCTAACACAATAATGCGGTCGCACCCAATGGTGGCGCGAAGCCGCCGCTGCTTCTATCGACGACGCAGCTACGGTCGCCCTTAGATTTCTCCACGCATTGAATAGCCTCGTGCCGGGCTACATTCATTAGCTTCTGCGGGCGTCGACAGCAGTAGCGTGAAAGGAAGGATGGTCAGGTTACGAGGCATCGCGCCTGACAGCCGATCTGACAACTTCCGGGCCGTCGAGATTCAAGAATGTCTTATTATCCTCTATAATCTGATGCCACTGACTTTCACGGGTCAATCGTGTGAGCCAATGTAATCGCTCAATATATAGGTTTTCAAAAATCTCCATATAATATTACAGATTAGCTCATTACTTAATTATAATCCGGTTTCTATTAAATCCCATAATATAATTAATTAATTTATTACTAATATTTATCAATTGCAACAAGACATAGTCAATAATCCACAATACGAATTCATGAGAGATAATAAATATTCAGGCACCAATTGGGCCGTATCAGTGATTCAATACAAAGAAATAAAGCCACCCCACCACCATGCTCAAATGGCTGTACCACCACCAACACGCATTCAGCTCCCAATTGTGGGAGACTGGGCAGCCGACTTTCTTTGGTCCAATTCTGACAGGCTTCAGGTATTTTGGACTTATCATCTCTCCGTATTTAAGATATAAGTAGTACTTAATTAATTAACTGATATTTCTATCTTAAATACTAGAGATTGATTAAGTCTAAAATACAAGCCCTTGCTCAAATTGGGATAAAGGGGTAAGTCAACACGTTTGATTCTCTAAAGGGAATGAATCTCGTGTTAATTAATTAATTTTGCTTCCTGGCCGAGTAATGGATAATTAATTAATTGGAGGCCCAAACTCTTTATTTCTTGTATTTGATCCCCGATCTCGGCCCAATTAGTTGCCTAGTAATTTATTATCTCTCATAATTCATTATTAATGGATTAATGTATTTTACATTATTTAATAATGCTATTTATAATTAATTGATAAATATTAGTAGCCCAATAAATTAATTAATTATATTATGGGCCGATTTAATAGAAGCCCATCGATTATAATTAAATTAACGGGCTACAAATATATTAATATTATATAGGTTTTTGAAGCCTATATATATTAGTATTCCCGCTCGTAAACTCACACAATTGATTCATAAAAATCGAGAGCGGGGCAGCTTACAGAGAGATAATAAAATTTATTTTCTTCGCATCTCTCGACCACCCGTAGGGAGAAAAGGTCGGGACAATGACGAAGATCCGACACGGGAGCAAAAATCTGAGCCGCATAACATACGAAGGAGGAAGGTATCGCCTAACCCTAATTATTCCTTCACTACACTACTCCCGCCGCCAGCCTACACTTGGAAGAACCGAGATTGCGAGGAGATAGGCTATTCGCGAGCCCGAGAACCTCAATACGATGGAGAATCTAAGGGCGCCATGCTTGCAATCATTGCCGATCGACGCGGCACCGGCTCGTCGCCTCGACGGGTCCCGACCACGACGACCGCCAGACTCCACCCAGGGATTTAGGCCCCTGGAAAGCCCGACGAGGACATCCACGTGACAAGGATACCCATACCGAAGAAGCAGCACGACCCGCATCCTCGGGCCTAAGAAGCCTTCGGCCGGTGTCTCGCCCCAGCAGAGCCCGCCGCCTTCTCGCTCGAGTCGACATACGAGGCGCCGCCCACTTCCCATCCCGCCAAGAGATCCCGTTCCTCCCGCTAAAGCTCTAACCGCAGGCGTTAAAACGGGAATCGAAGGCAAACCCCACAAGGTGTGGGAGAAGTCCGCATTGCCACCAACTCGAAGCTTCAGTGTCCGAAATCCAAGATTCTACACCGCCTACCCCGATGTCTCCGCTCTCATATCTCGAGCATCGGCCACCACAGAAAAAGCAGCTTCACTGTACTAAGGACAATTCAAGAGGGATGTGACAAGCTCCTTGAACAATTTCCGTAACGCCTTATCCGCTCATACCGAGTCATTCACCGAGCAAGCCCACGCCACTGAGAAAAGTATTAGACCTCATTCAACCGGGTCGTGGAGGACAAGATCGGTGAGAAACTAGCTGAACAGAAGTCGAAGCCGTTCTCTCTCATACAAAAGATAAGGACGCACTCATATCTCGAGAGGAACGAGCCGCATCTAAGATGGAGAAAGTGCATAAATGCATCGGACGACTTGTCCAACGCTTATCGAAGCTAGAGAAGAAGGTACTCATCCCAACCCCGGCCTGTACTTCTGATGATGCCAAAAAGGGGGAAGGAAAGAAGAAGGGTACCGAGAAAGAAAGTGAAGGAAGTGAAGGAAAGAAAAAGAGTACCGAGAAGTCGACCCCACTAAACCTTCTGGACTACCGAAGGGGACAAACATCCGAAGGAAAGAAGGGGACCGAGAAGAAGAAATCTATTGCCGACATTAGCAAAACTCGCCCGTAAAACTCACTCAGCCGGTGGTGCCTGTGGTGTTTCATTGCGAGCACACCGAAACCGGCCCATGCAGAGCTCAAAGCAAGACTACTCCAGCAACCCGCATCTCCAAAGACATTATTAAGGAGGTTGCCGAGTACGCGCCCGATGGAGGACTCTAAGAAGAAGAGGCTCCTCTTCCACCACCGCCCAAGAAGGCAAGTGGCAAACAAAAAGCTTAAAATTCCAACCCCTCCAAAGAAAGCGATTAAGGTACATATCCGCTGAGGAGGAAGCCCAAATAGCTGCGGATGAGAGGTCGGCCGTGAGAAATTGCGTAGGGTGAAGCAACTAACAAGCCAAAGTCTAAGCCTCGCTAAAGGAAAGACTAAAGCCCCATCCAGAGGAGGAAAGAAAACCGCTAGATCGCTTCCGAAAAGCTCATCATAACGGATGAAGAGGATGAGAAAAGGAAAAGGAGCAGCAAAGCAGGAGAGTAATCGGGAAGGCGGTACATCCAAATCTAGATCTAGTACCCCCGCCGATCCGAAGAAGCCCTCAAGAAGCCACCGATACACAAGGAGATGAAATCAAAGCCATATTTGATCTCGATGAACAGATATCTATACAGAGGCGAGGAGGCAAGACAGTTCAGGGGCCGCGA